>PVJD01009705.1:0-60131 GCA_004026545.1 Mormoops blainvillei
ATTAAACACACAAATTAATATTATCGGTACTCTATATCATTTTTACACTACTAAAATCTTTTACAGCTTCCAATCTAAAGTATATTTTTATCTAAATTTCACCTGATTTTATTTTCCCTAAATATTTTCTAGTTAATGTGTTTATAAGCAGTGAGTTAGATTTAAAAAATAAGAAAGAAAATCAACCATATAGATTTTAATCTACTGAGAGGATGGAATATTCTAGGAAAAATAAAAATTAAATATACATCTCTATTTCATGTCAAACTACATTTCATATCACTGGAACTTTTCCACTAAGCCAGGGAACTGTTTTTTTATTTTCCTTTCCTTCTATACAGTTATGGTTGGTTCAACAATACAAATTTTTCTTCTGATTGATTATATAGCTGCCTCTTCAATATCTGCATTCTTCAACTTCCAGCTTTCAAGCCTTACCACACTGAAACCTAATGGAAATGAAGGGTGTCTGTGTTTGAAACATAGACCTCATTGACAAAGAGCAAAAAATATCATTTTAAATAAAGGACGTGGAGTTTCCACCAAGAACAGTTCCAGGTGTTTCCTTATTTCCTACCACAAGCTTATAAATAAATGCATAAAAACTCCGAATTTTGTCAGTAGATCACAAATATATGAAATTTCTATTGAAATACTTGTAATCATTTCTGAGAATGATTATGGATATCGGGGAATTTATTTTAGAAGCATTCTCCAGTTCTTAGGTGAATTTAATATACTTTAACAAATACATTTAAAACATTTTTATTGTGACATATTATTTAATAAATTCTTTGGAAATAATGTGCTTTTACTCTGTTATGTAGTAGATAAGAAATACATTTAGGTAAAGGCAAAAAATTTCAATTTTTTCAAAGTAGAAGCAAAAAATATAGCAAAGTGCTATATAAGGTTATGAAAATCACCATTATTTAAAGTAATCATTTTCTAATTTCCATCAGATGATTTCCCAGGTAGTTAGTTTAAGAATAGAAATATTTTCTCTTTAAACAAATAATTATAGTCCCCTCTATTCTGGCTTCTCAGAGAAAAGTAAAATGTACCCTGCTCCTAAATTAAAAAAATAGATTTTAAGTGTAGATATAGAATAAATCTTCTTTTTGCAGACCTTTCTCCTTTATTTGGATGTTATTGTTTTTCTGCCCCTTTTAGAAACAGAACTAAAGGTTTTTTCATTGTGCTCAATTTTTAATTACCAAATTAATTAATAATGTTTTACCTTTCAATTAATTTCAGAAATTAATTAATTGACTGTCTGAAATACCCAAGAAAGATGTTAAAGAAATTTTCCCTACAAAAGTTTTTTTGGTGATGCACCCATCTTTTATTTGGTGATATTTTCATGATTCTTGTAAACAGCAGTCACTACTGGTGCAGGTCTTTAGTCTTAGTGTGGTTTTAACTTCAGTATAGCCATTAAAAGGTAACCTGTGATGAAAATGAGTAGCAGATAATAGTACTACATGCATCTCGAGTAACTTATTACTCATGTTAATATATATATACATTTATGTATATATAAATATGTATCTCCTTATATAGGCTCATTAAAGCTGAAATAATACCCTATAGGATGAAATTCCAGTTTTTTTAAATGTCTTACACTACCGTGAAATGTAGTAAAGATTTTCTAAGAAGAAAAATGTTGGAAATAGGAAACACCAAGCATTTAAGAAAATATATACATGGGTCTATCAAGTTTGAAAGGATTCTTTCAATTAGCCCCTTACCTTTGCAGAAGACACAAAGTGTCACAATCAAGTACAAAAAGGTCAACTTCATGGTAATGATTTGGGAACCTAGAAATGGAGACAAGTCATGTTGGAGAAACAGATGCTCAAGGGACCCTGTTACTAGAGTTTTTATACCTACTCACACACCACTGTTTTTCATCATGGGCTAGGTGTGGTAAGCTTAGTGATGACAGAACAAAGATAAATATCACATCATGCCAAAGATGAAATCCATTCAATTCCGTTTAGTGTCTTATGTATGTGACATCTTCTATCCTGGACCAAGTCCAGTTCACGCCAACCCTGGACCATGTCTTCCCGCCGCCCTGTGCAAACAGCAAAGGCAGGAACTGAAAGCCTCAGGATTAAACACCAAACATGCTGATGATATATATTGATCTGTACTCTATTCATCATTGCAAAAGTCTTAATACTTCAAGAAACTCAAATATTGTAATTAAATATTTCAATTTTCTCTCCCTTAACAACAAATGTATTTTAAATATTAGGTTACCTTGAAACAAAGAACTCTTTTATTTATCAATATGTCAATAAGTATTTCTCTAGAAAAATATATAACTATCATGTAGATATAGGTATTCATGTAGACACACTAAGATATATAAATGCATCATGGTGACAGTAACAGCTTTGTTACTCACGGAATACATAATACTCCAATGAGATACATTTTTGTCATTAATTGTATAATCGAATATATAAATAAGTACAACATGAAAGTAAGAACAGAGAAAGAATGTTTTATGACAAAAATAAAATTAAATAGAAAATACCATGTATGAATTATATGTGCAGGTATTCCAGAGTAGAGGGAGGAAGTTCAAGTTAGGATCTAAGAGGAAAAGGCCTGGTCTGTTCTAAGCCAGGCAGAGAGGAGTGACAGAAAAATCAGCCAGGGGGACCTGAAAAATAGAAGGGCCACCTCCCCAGCTTTGATGATAACCTGCCTCACTTTTGCTACCACGCACTACCAAGCAGAGACTTCAGTAGCCAAACAGAGAGCAATCCTCAGTTTCTTCTCTCCAGAAAAGGAGAAGAATTCCAGGAAAGGGAAATACAAATATGGACCAACAATGCTTTCATTCCCCTTTACCCACTCATTTCTTGACTAATTTAAAGGAAGTAAATGATGCTTACCTTCTCAGAGGGCCTCACCAATTCATTCTAAGTGCTTTTTACTCACGTGCTCCTTGCTCCAAGAAGGTGGGCTTTCTTTGTCTTTTTTACTAAAAATAAGAAATAGATTTTTATTTAAAGACTTCATTTGTGCTGTGGACTTCACTGAAGACAAAAACAACCAAACCAAACTGAAATTACACAAAAACAACCTAACAAAAACTGAGGTTCCAAAATTACCTTCTCAGCAGCCAATTAGGATAATTATCCTTAGTCTCAAAGGCCATTATTTCAGGAACTAAAGAAATAAACATCCAAAAGTAGTTTCTGACACACAAATGAGAGTGAGCATCAGAGTGCTGTGCCAAGGGATGGCAGCCGTCTGGAAACTAGGCGCAGAGCACGCCCCTGACTTTATTGCCCATGAAACACTTGGTTTGCTCAGCTTGCTCCGTCAATGCCCCATTTAGCAGCATCCTGGACTCATTAATCCCTCTGATTTATAATTATCCAGCATTAGGCTGCTCTTTGAAAACTAATTTTTTTTCTTACCACAATTTTTACCCTTTTTTGAATCTATTGGGGTGATATTGGTAAATAAAATTGTATAGATTTCAGGTATATATAAAATTCCATAATACACCATCTGTATATTGTATTGTGTGTTCACCACCCTGAGTCGAGTCATCAAGTTTCCTTCCTTCATGAGCTATGACCCCTTTACCTTCTTCTAAGTCTCCCAACCCCTTTCCTTCCGGTAATCACCATATTGTTGGCTGAGTCTATGAGCTGTTGCTATTGTTGCTTTGCTTAATTCCCTCACCTTTTTCACCCAGCCCTGCAACCACCTTTGCCTCTGACAGCTGTCACACTGCTCTCTCTCTGTAAGGCTATTTCTATTTTGCTTGTTAGTTCATTTTGTTCATTAGATTTCACATATGACTGAATTCATATGGTTTGTCTTTCTCTGACTGGCTTACTTCACTTAGCATAATGCTCTCAAGTCCATCCATGCTGTCACAAAGGGTAAAAATTCTTCTTTTTTACAGCCAAGTAGTATTCCATTGTGTAAATGTATCACAACTTTTTTGTCCACTCATTTACTGATGGACATTTGTGCTTCTTCCAAATCTTGGCTATTGTCACTCTGCAATGAATGTAGGGGTTCATATATTCTTTCAAATTAGTGTTTTGGGTTCCTTCAGATATATTCCCAGTAGTATAATTGCTGGATCATGAGGCAGTTCTATTTCTAATTTTTTGAGTAGCCTCCATACTGTTTTTCCATGGTGATTGCACCTACCTGCACTCCCACCAACAGTGCAAAATGATTCCCCTTTCTCCACATCCTTGTCAACTCTTGCTCTTTGTTGACTTATTATTAATAGCCATTCTGACAGCTGTGAGGTGAAATCTCCTTGTGGTTTTAATTTGCATTTCTCTGATGATTAGTGACATTGAGCATCTTTTCACATGTCTATTGGCCATCTGTGTGTCCTCTTCAGAGAAGTGTCTATTCAGGAAAGGTGGGATTTCTTTTATCTTGGGAGAATCAGGGAAAATGTCATGGAGAGGGTAGTTTAAGAGCTGAAGCAAGAAAAGTAAATGGGAATAGTACACAAGAATCAGGGAAGGATTGCAGATGGAAAACACATTATGAACAAAGTCAACTGCAATTTCAAGTATCCTGAAGTCTCAACACAAACTTCTCTCTTTCCAAATTACTTATTTTAGTAGTCTAATTCCAATGATCTACTGGCTCCCCCTCCTCTCAACAATTCAGATACCTTCTTATGTGACTTAAATTCTATTGTTTATCATTATTTCCTTGCATGAACCCCCAATTCCCTTGGTCCTATCTATACTTGTTTGGCAAAACCCCAACCATAGCTTAAATTATTTTTTCCTTTTCCCTACCTATGCCATGTAGATGAACACAACATGGTAAAAATACACAATCATGCTAACTTATTACTCTTAAATTTATTACCCAAAGTGTGCCCTTAAATAGTCAGGCAATTATATTTTCTACTCCATTTGCTTTCACATTATTCTACTTCATATTTTCTCTCTTCTCTAATACCAAATACTTCCTTCTAATCTTCTCTCTTAATTACCTTGCTTCCAACTTTACTGAATAAAATAAAAGCTATCAAAAGAGGAACTCTACAAGATCTCATTCCCACAGGTTCCCATTCACTGGCCTTTGAACTGTGTGCTCTGCCCCATTTCTTAACAAAGGTGAACTCTCTGTACTACCATCTAGTTTCCCTCCTATTTGTGTACTGGATTCCACCCAACAACGTTATGCCAGTAATTTCTTCATCACTACCCTTATCATCAAGGTTTCTCTCCTCCTTTGGATTATTCCCAACAGTACAAACACATCCTGTTATTTGTTCTTACTTATATTTATTTCCTCAGAAAATATAATTATAACAAAACAAAAAAAATTGTATGGTATCTGAATTACATCTCAGTAAAGCTCTTATTTTTAAAAACTGTTGAACTCACTACCCTTTCAGATCTTTTCCCATTTCTCTGCTCCTCTTAATGGTGAAACTTTACAAAAGAGTTACTTGTGCTCATTGGCTGCTCTTCCTGACTTCTCATTATCTCATGAACTAACTCAACTCTCATTCAGTTTTCACTCCATTACTACATTACATAAAATGTGCTCTCATCAAGGACACTGGTGATCTTCTTTTGTGAATCCAATGGTCAGTTTTCAGTCCTTTTATTGACCTCTTTACCAACATCTAATGCACAGTTGATCAATTCTTCCTTCTTGGTACACTTTGATTTCTGCAAATTCCAGGGTTTTCTCCTATTTCATTTAATGCTTCTTCTTATTCCCTTCTTGCTGATTTTTTTAAATCTCCATGACGTCTTTTCTTAAATAATTCTTATTTTTCAATTACAGCTGATATATAATGTTATATTAGTTTCAGGGATACAACCCAGTGACTAGACATTTATATAATTTACAGAGTGTTCCCTCTGAAATTTTCCCCTGGTATAGACATAATTTGTTAGAGTCTAGTGCCTCTTTCTTCCTCAAACCACTCCTAGGACTTCACTGCAAATTATTCTTTTTTTTACCTTCTAAGATTTCAAAGTATCCATAATTGATAGCATTATAACAGAAAAGTATTTTACAAGGAATTAAAACTATAAACTTAACATGTGTTAAATACGGTTCTTAGAAGAAAAATTAGTTTTCTAGAAGGCAGGCTCGTTTTTTTTTCTAGAACTTCTCACTGGGTAGCTTATTTTCACAACTAATTTACGCACTGTAACTCTTTGATAATAGTATATCAATTGGATAAAATCATCTAATAATACAAAAATAGTTTAAAGGCATATTCATCAAAAAGAACAATAGTAAAATGTTTCCTTCTTGATTTAAAAGGATGTGGCTTAAGTGTCAGTACACTTAATGATACACTGTCAGAGGAAAGGTCAACAGTCAAAAGAACAATAGCACAAGTATGGGGAAGATAGTTTGTTTTTTCAATAACAGTTGTACCAGAAGGAAATACAGAAAATGTTAAACAGTATCTATTTGAATAGTGGAACAAGAAGTTCCCTACTTTCTCATTTGTTATGGTCTGAAATTACATTAGAAAATTGAGTGTCTGAAAATTAGACAATTTTTATATGAGAAGTTTCATACCAAGGGAAATAAGAATACAATTACATTTTAATAAATAATATTTAAATGGATGTAATTATTTAAACAATACTTAAAATTACATATATTCAAATAAATAATATTCTATGGTAAATAGCCTCTTGCAATTTAACTTCTCAAAAATTTTAGAGTAGTATTTAGTAGGTAGAAGAAACTGGTAATGCTAAAACAGACTTACAGTGATTTTATAAGAGAGGAAACAACAAATTTTGTCAAGGTTTTGAGCATATTGTAGTTGCATTGATACTTACAGCTATAGTGTCAACTTACCTGAATAAAATTTTAAGAGGAATTTGAACACTGGCTTTCTTTTGATAAAGAAGTCTGTGGTGAGCCCTATTCTTGACAATAGCTTTATGTCTGTGTCTTCTGTCTATATTTGCATCATTAAAATGATTTTTTGTGCTCATTCTAAAGCCATATTTTAAAGATCACTGTCATTTGTCCTGCACAATTACCTCCACAGTTACTATATCAATTCTTTCTTTCCAGCTTTATTCTTCTTCTTCCTAACATCTATTGCTAACTCCCTATTTCCCCTGCTCCTTCTTAGTTAGACATACTCTTCTACCCACTTCAGTCAGCCTTTCACTCTATAAACTGTTCTCTAGTCACCACATGCAGCTTCGTCACCACATTCATGTGCTGTATTCTCTCCACATAGATCCTTCCTTAATGGTCTGTCCCTTTGATTCCACTGATAATCTCTTTCTTTAAACTACCTTTTGCAACCTGTCCCTTCTATCTGTTATTAATATGGATATTTTCCAGACCTTTCTTTTTCCAATATAAACAACAAGTGCTGTTGAAGTGGAGAAAACAGAACTCTAGTGTACCGTTGGTGGAAATGCAGACTGGTGTAGCCACGGTGGAAGACAGTTCGGAATTTCCTCAAAAAACTAAAAATGGAACTGCCTTTTGACCCAGCAACTCCACGGTTGAGATTATACCATAAGAATTCCAAAACTCAAATTCAAAACAACCCATGAACCCCAGTGTTCATAGCAGCACAATTTACAGTAGCCTAGTGTTGGAAGCAACCTAAATGCCCAACAGTAAATGAATGGACCAAAAACTGTGGTACATTTACACAATTGAATACTATGCAGCAGAAAGAAAGAAAGAGCTCCTACCCTTCATGACAGCATGGATGGAACTGGAGAGCAGTTCCATCACTATACCAATATACCCTCTTCATTGGCCATATTACACTCTCATTTTTTGTGTGTGTATTTTATCAAGTATGCTATTACAGTTGTCCTATTTTTTCCCCCTTTATCCCCTCTGCCCTGCGCCCCATCCCACCATCCCCACATCTCTTAGTTCATGTCCATAGGCTGCACCAGTTCTTTGGCTTCTTCATTTCCCACACTACTCCCAGCTTCTCCCTGACCACTTTTTTTTTTTTTTTTTTTGGTCAACATTTTCCTGACACCACTTTCCCCAGCCCCAACCACCGCCACATCCCACCCTCAGTCTTTCCCCCAGTTGACTTATTGATGGGTCCTTTATGCATGTTCCTTGATGGCCCTTCTCCCCCTTTTCCCCTCTCATCCCTCTCCCTCCTCCCCTCTGGTTACTGTCAGTTGGTTTTTTATCTCAATGTTCCTGGTTATATTTTGCTTGCTTATGTTGTTGATTAGGTTCCACTTATAGGTGAGATCATATGGTATCTGTCTTTTGCCACCTGGCTTATTTCACTTAGCATAATGCTCTCCAGTTCCAGAGTGGGAAAATAAAGCCTCAAAACCACTGACTGTAAAAACCTGTGGGGGTTGTGGTGATGGCAGAAACTCCCAGTCTCACAGTAGAGTCTGTTGGGTGAGGTACACAGGGTCCTACAACATATGCAAGCCCACCCACCCAGGAATCAGCACCAGGGCAGCACCTGAAAGGACACAATCCACTGTGGGAAGCTGGGGAAGTGACTGAAACCAGAGCAAAGCAAGCAGCATTGTTCCTTCTCTGACTCTTCCCCCAGATACAGCACCACCACACATAGAGGTTGGTTGCCCCACCCTGGTGAATACTTAAGGTTCCACCCCTTACAACATAACAGGTACACTGAAACAAAGAAATATGGCACAAAATAAAGAACAGATCAAAACTCCAGAAAAATAACTAAGCAATGAGGAGATAGCCAACCTATCAGATGCAGAGTTCAAAACACTGGTAATCAGGATGCTCACAGAAATGATTGAGTATGGTTGCAAAATAAAGGAAGAAGTGAAGGCTATACAAAGGGGAATAAAGAAAAATATACAAGAAATCAATAGTGAAGGGAAGGAAACTGCATCTCAAATAAATGATTTGGAGAAGAAGGAAGAAATAGACATTCAACCAGAACAGAACGAAGAAAGAAGAATTCGAAAACATGAGGAGAGGCTTAGGAACCTCTGGGACAACTTTAAATGTTTCAACATCTGAATCATAGAGGTACCAGAAGGAGAAGAGGAAGAGCAAGAAATTGAAAACTTATTTTTTAAAAAAATGAAGGAAAACTTCCCCAACCTGATGAAGGAAATAGACATACAAGTCTGGGAAGCTCAGAGTCCCAGAGAAGTTGGATCCAAGGAAGAACACACCAAAACACATCATAATTAAATTACCCAAGATTAAAGATAAGGAGAGAATCTTAAAAGCTGCAAGAGAAAAGGAGAGCTACCTACAAAGGAGTTCCCATAAGACTGTCAGCTGATTTCTCAAAAGAAACCTTACCAGTAAGAAGGGGCTGGAAAGAAGTATTTGAAGTCATGAAAAACCATGGACCTACATCCAAGATTATTCTATCCAACAAAGCTATCATTTAGAATGGAAGGGCAAATAAAGTGCTTCCTAGATAAGGTAAAGTTAAAGGAGTTCATCATCACCAAGCCCTTATTATATGAAATGTTAAAGGGACTTATCTAAGAAGAAGAATATCAAAACTATGAACAGTAAAATGACAACAAATTCACAACTATCGACAGCTGAACCTAAAAAAACAATAACAAAACAAACTAAGTAAACAACTAGAACAGGAACAGAATCACAGAAATGGAGATCACCTGGGGGATTATCAGCAGGGAGGGTTTGAGGAGAATGGGGATAAAGGTACAGGGAATAAGAAGCATAATTGGTAGGTACAAAATAGGGGGAGGTTAAGAATAGTATAGGAAATGGAGAAGCCAAAGAACTTACATGTATGACCCATGGACATGAACTAAGGGGGGAATGCTAGTGGGGGGTGCAGGGAGGAGGGGAATAAAGGGGAGAAAAAAATGGGACAACTGTAGTAGCATAATCAATAAAATATACTTGAAAATATAAGATATTCATAATGGAAATTGTTAGAATAACTAAATATAATAAAAAGTACCAATGTTAATAAAAAAGTAAAAATGTTTTAGAAAAAACAAATCATTTTTTGTACCAAACATAGTACTCTTCTCTACTTTCCAGTATGTCTCAATACTCAACATACTAATCTTAATTTTTTAGAATTACTTTACATGTATGGTCTTAATTGTAATATTAAAGCTGAATGAAGCATTATGTAGTGATATTAACTAGAAATGAATGATTTATTTCACTATCTATAAGCTATTATACCCTATTACACCATATGCCCTATAAATACTTGACAGGCTGAGAAAAAAATTAAAACTAATCCTGAAGAAATAAAAAGAAATTTAAGAAATATTTTCAGGACAATTTTACTTCACTTAGTAGAAGTAAATTAGTGTTGTTTTACTTTTAATGGAAATGTAACATGTATGAATAAATATATAAAACATAAATGCAGACATTAAGGAGTTATATAACAAAAGCCCATTTAACCACCAACCAGGTCAAGAGACAGAACGTTTTCCAGCCTCCAAATGCCCCACATGCCAGCTTCTCAGCATAATTCTTTCCTTCTTTAGAGAGACACTCTCGATATTCATAATCATTATTTCTTTGCTTGCTTTATAGTTTTACCTCTTATCTATGCATCCTTAAACAATCAAGTTTTTAATTATATAAGAATGGAAGTATTCTGTGCATGTTCTTTTTGTTTTTGCTTTTCTCAACTAAAATGTTTGTGAGAATGACCCAGGTCTTCTCTTTTGATGTTCTGTATTTTCACTTAAGTTTGTATGGATGTGGCTTTTAATTTCTCCTGATTTAGATTCTCAAAGTTTCTTGTGTATACATAGATTGGTACCTTTTATCAACTCTAGGTGTTAGCCATTCTCTCTTCAAACATAGCTCTCCCTCACATTCCCTCTTCTGACACTTCCAGCAGTGATATGTGAGACTTTCTTGCTCCATCTGCAAAATTCTTGGCCACTCAGTTTATATTTTCAATCCATTTTTGTATCCACACTGCATTCTTGAAAATTTGTGTTTATTAACTTTTTGCTTACCTGTGTCTATATTTATAATTCCCTGTGCCCTGAAGAAGTTTTCAAGTTTGTTTTTATCTCAGATTCTATGTTTCACAACTCTAACATTGGGACTTTTAGCTGTTATTCTTTTGCTCTGAGTTGACCCTGAAGTTTCTCTCTCATGTTGCCTTCTTTCCTTGTAGGCTTTGTTTATTTGGACTATACACTGCTTAGTGCCTTTAAAAGCATTTATATTATTTGAGAGCTAGGATAAATGTGTATTTCTCCAGAGAAGATGTAGGTTTTCTTCTTCCAGGCACCTAAACACTACCAGTGGAACTGCTTTCAATATTGAATCTCCTGTTAATTTTTAAAACTCATGATAAACTCGGTCTGTAAATCTATCATGACTTCAGTTATTGTGCCTCCAATTTTCCTTATCCCCTCCTTGTGATGCTCAGCGCCAACACAATTTTACTTTGAGTGAGGAGCTGCGAAAGTATGAGTGAGTTTGTTCTGGCATACCTTTATTGAGTATTCTTTTGGGTTACAGCTTTATTTGAGAAATGAATCTTTAATTAAACTGCCCACATGAGGTATGTCCTCATTTACATCTTCCGGCCCACGTACACCATAAGTCCTACAAAATTTCATCCTTGTTTCACCAGAATCAACAAATGCATTCAGAGCAGTTGGATATTTACACACATATTTATTACTTTAGAAATATATTGAGATTTTAGTTATCTATCATAGCTGCTGTTCAACACCACTAAGAACTGAAGGACACATCCTCCCAGTTGCTGGGAAAGCTGTCAACTTTGCTTACAGCCCTCTCCTCGAGATGCCTTTGCTGAAAGCATTGTCACACCCATGCCCAACGTCATTCTGCCTCCTTCAGGCTTCCCAAGATACAGGTATAAAGGTCTGGGCCCCTCACACCAACTTAGGGCAACTCTGAGGGTTATAGCCACTCCAAATATTTTTATGAGCATAACAGTGGTCCTGTTATGCCTGTGACACCACTCAACATCTTCCTCTGCCCTATCCTCCTCCCTTCCTTTCCCCCAACACTGGTGGGTCCAGAGAGCACTTCCTGATAACTCCCTGTACACAAATTTGTATCTCGGAGTCAGTTTGCCAGAGAACCCAACCTATGACACCTTTTTCCAATCAATTTGATCTTAACTGCATTCTGGTGAAAGAATACCCTTTTATGAGTTCAGTACTTTAACATTAAATAATTAAATAAATGGCTATAGGACAGTTCATGATCAGCTTTTGTAAATTTTCTTAGTGTGGTTAAAAAAACACATATGGTAAAAATATTAGTTTCAACATTTTTATGTCCATCTTATCAATGTTGTTCATTGTGCTGGTCAAGCCTCTGTCCTTACCCATTGGGTCTTCGTCTCTCTAGTCCAGTCTTCTACCAATAACTGAGAGTGGCATGTTAACATTTCTCACTCTGATATGTCTAATTAGTCTTTGTAGTTTTGCTTACTTATGCTTTATATAGTTGAGAATATGTGATTATATAAATTCAAGTGCATATTGTGCATATAAATTTAAAAGTTGTACCTTCATGGTGAATTAAGTATTTTGTCATGATAAGGTCCTCAGGAAAGGGGAGAATTCCCCACTTCTACCCATTTTTAGTTCTGTGGTTGGACTAGTAATAAAAAAATAAAATTGAGACTAGATTAACAAGAAAAAACAATTTAACATTTTTTGTGTGCACAGGATAATCACAATATGAGGCTCAGATCATAAAATGAGACTCGAAGAAATGATTAAACCAGACACCTTCTTATATTGTTAGACAAAGAAACAATAAATTTGTGAAGAATAGACAGGACAAAGAAAAAGTCAGTACTTTTCTTTCTACCCAAAGGGAAGTTTGGGTATTCATTAGTAAGGAATTAAACAAAATAGTGAATGAGAAAAAAGGAAGCAAGATTTAATTATACAGGTTTCAGCTCTGAGTTGTTTAACTCTGGCAATAAGGGGGAGGATACCTGTCACAGGGGAGATTTATTTCCTGCATTCAAGGACACAAGGGAGGGTGAAGGTTCCCTTCTGGCACCAGCTGCTTGTTAAGTAATTTTAATTGAAAGTAATCAATATGCCATTGCAGGATGTTTTGAGGCACCCTGCCTTGGGCTGGGAAAAAGCGACCCTGTTTACTTCTGGTAATGATGTTTGCCTTCAAGTCTGCTTTGTCTCATATCAATATAGCTGCCTGGGCTTCATTTTATTTATTACTTGTGCATGCATGTAGCATGTATGTTTCTGTGTATTTCTATCATTTTATTTTCAACATTTACGTATTCTTAAAATGTAGATGTATCTCATAGTGTACAAATGAATTATCTTAAAAAGTCTTAATTGCATCATTTATTTCATTTATATTTAATGTAAACATTAATGTATTAATTTTATACTTATATTTTTATCAGTCCATTTTTTTGTTTCTATTTCACTCATTTTTTGCTTTAATCTGAATTAAAATTATTCTATGACTTTTATTGTCATCAACTAGTTTGGACTGCAGAGATTCCTCTTATAAGTGGATTTTTTTCAATAAATACAGTCAGCCCCTTGTATGTAAGTTTTGTATCCACAGATTCAAAGGGCTTACTGCAAAAACAAAAGTTACACTCAAATGTTTGAGCAGTAATTGGTACCCCTAACCTCCATGCTGTTCAAGGGTCAGCTGTACTCCGTACATATTCTTTTAGTGGTTACTCTAGAAATGACAATACATGTATATTTATCAAAATCTAAAAATCTTTGCCCTCTTCCTAGCTAATTCTTCCTGCCATGTGACTTGCCTGGGAATTAATTGCATAATTTAATGACATGATCCCATTTCATCCTCATCCCTGTAGAGGGTGGAGACACTACTCTTGCTATTTTATAGATCAGGAAACTGGTTTTTTTGCCATTTGGGCAACTTGTTCCAGTTCACTAACCTAGTAAATGATGAATCTGAAATGTAGGCCAAAGTCTTTCTAATTCTAAATGTGGGTTTCTTCTCACTGTTGGTTTTCTTTTTTTGGCAGCATTTTCTTTTCTTCCTATTTACTTTTTCTTTTTAAAGTGACTCAAATAAATGCAAAACCTCCAAAAGTGACTTTATTAAAGAATTTTTTTATTTGAATGTACATTATTTTTAGATTTATTTTTAGGCATACTGTGTTCATCCTGAATTGCAGTGTCTCATCAGAGAAATCCACTTCCCCAAGCACATTAAGAAATTTATATTCTTTCTAAAAAGAGTTACTTAAAACAAAATAATAATGTTGTAATTGTTTTGTCTTTAGCAAAGATCTTCTGATTCAATCTTTTGACAAAGATGTTTGTATCTGGTGATGGCCAACAGAAATCTAGCTAAGTATCTATGACTAGAAAATCTTCTTTTGTGTACAAGTCCTGTCTGTAATTGCCTAATTACACTAACATATGCCTCATCTGCACTGTACCATGTATAATACAACAGGAAAACAAAACACTTGACAATATTAGAGAATCAGTTTACAAAACATTTCCTCCACAGGGCTTCCATTATGGTAAATTACCTTTCCCCTGTAGACACTAGATGCACCTTCTCAAGGAATGGGATGTTGTCACAGATTCCAATATTTTGATGTTTGTAATAAGCGCAAACCCCCAAGGTAAGTACATATGTAATTCTTCTGCCTCAAATGCTTAAGTCACCTCTGAATGGCTCTGCTGTGTGTGTGTGTGTGTGTGTGTGTGTGTGTGTGTGTGTGTGTGTGAGTGATCCTCCCAGATTCTCTACTCTCTGGCCAGGTAGATGCATTGTCTACTTTCTGTAATACTCCTAACACACTGTTTACCACACTGGTTTATATTTTCATAAATAAGGATAATAACAGCATCCCCTGGGTGTTCAGATGAGTAGATGTGGTAAAGCCCAAGACAGAGTGATACACAGAAGATAGTCCATGTTAGTTTTCCAAGGCCCTGGTTGCCATGGGACAGCAGATTCTCACGGAGCCCAAGCAGCAGCCCCCATGACCGGATGCTGGCACTCCTTCCCTCTCCCTAGTCTTTGTCTTAGGCTGAGGCTCCCCCAAGGTAGAGGGAGGGCAGTGCAGAAGGGGGAGCATGCTTCTGCGTGCCATTCACTCTGTGCTCAGACGGCAGGCCTTTCGGTCTGGTTCTTCCCTGCTTCCTGCCTAAAAGCCAAGATACTAGGAACCTTCTGAATGCCTTTAGGAATCAGAAAAAGTCAAGTATCTATGTACTTATAAGCAGCCAGATTCTAAGTTGTTATTGGAAGCAATGGCACCCAGACTGGGAAAATAACCACAATGGAGAATGAGGGTTTCAGTTTCTCCTGAGTGATGATGGTTTAAGATTTTACTGTACTGCTAGTGAGTCTCCATGAAAAAAGTTCCATTTTCCGGATTATGTGTAAACTGTCGACAGTGATGGATTACAGTAAGATACTCTTCTCAGTATCAGAACATTTGTATGTTCACAATCTTTTCTACTGCTTCTGCTGTATTTCATCAATATCTGTCTTACTGTGTTGATAAAAAATAATTTGCATTTTAGTTAGAATGTTTCACATGTAATCAATAGCACTTGCCAGAATTAGATCGAGAAGGGCTCCCTTTTTTTATTTAAATGCAAAACTTCCCTGTAAGAATATTTTCTGTTAAGATAAATGTTTATACTTGTATTTTGATAATGATTAATAGCTTATTTATTTAGGCCCTAATCAGGATAATTTTTAAATTACTGTGTCAAATTTTTTTATAAATCAGTTCTTACAAAGTCTTACTTTTTGTTTCAGTATTTAAGGGTAAACAATTATTTTTAAGAAATATTTTATGAGAACTTAAAGTAGAATATATCATACCCAACATGTTTTATCCTGGTTCCTGAAAACTTGTTGGATTATAAAAAACTGAATAAATCCTCAAAAGAAAACTTTAGTTAATACTTCCTAAGCAGAGGTGCCCAACCTGTGGCCTGCAGACCCCATGCAGCCCGGGATGGCTGTGATTGTGACCCAACTCAAAACTGTTCATTTATATTTTACAGTTTTCTCACAAAACATTAGGAGATAATGATGTGATTACGTGTCACAAGGTATTTAATGTGTGGTCCAAGACAACTCTTTTTCCAGTGTGGCCCAGAAATGCCAAAGGTTAGACATCCCTGCTAGTATAATGTCCCATACACAGATTAATACAAAGTTTCATATTAGATGGATTACAGACTTACATGTGAAAAAATAAAACATTATAATACATTTTTAAATTCACAAACATGCTTAAAAAATGTTTATTATTCCATTTAAATACAATGTTCATTTACATATTTTTTCCATAATTGTCTTTTGTAAAAAAAATTGCATATAAATACAAAGTTACAATGAGAAATTAACACAGGAACAAATAGCTCCATCATTTCTGACTTTTTTAAACTACATAACAAATTAAAACATAGGTCTCTTTGAAAAATGGAGAGTCTTTCCGGGTTAAGAATTTGAATACCTGTCACTAGGTAAAGGAAGCACAAATTGGTAATTACAAAATACTCACAGGGAAGTAGGTAAAATATAGGAAACGTAGTCAATAATATGGGAAATATAGTCAATAATATCACAATAACTATGGATGTTGCCAGTTGGGGTACTGGGAATTCTTTGTAAAGATTATGACTGTCTAACCACTAAGCTATACAACTGAAACCAATACAGAATAAAATATAAAGAAAATAATTTATTTACCCTTAATATAAACAAATCTGAAATCTTCATATAATAAAATACCAGTCAGTTCTGAACATATTAGACTAGTAATACAATCAGAGGAAGTGTTTGAAATGATAAATATTGGCCAGGCCCAGTGGAATTACCTTAACGCAGAAATAACAAATTGCTACCTAGATATTTGCCCCTGATACTTCTACCACAGGGAGATATTTAAACAATTTAGGTATACTTAGAAGACTAGGTTAGGAAATACCTATCATAGCTAAAAGTTTCTTTCTTCTTCAGTAAACTAAAGAGTGTTTGGCCCCATGGTCTGGGTGGAAATTGTCGAATCCTACAATTCTGGAAACAGGGTTACTACCTGAATGATGTGGGATTTGCAAGGTCAAAAATTTTTTTAAATAATGAAACATTAGAAACGGTAGAGCACAGAAAATTAGAAACAGGAACAAGCACTGGTCTGGCTTAGCACTAAGAATCTAAATGAAAATATGAAATTATCACTTGAAGGACTGAACATTGCGTTTACAATAATTATAAAACTTCAGGGTATGCATAGTCAAAGATAGAGTTGCAAAATAAGAAAAGACAGAGTAGCTGTGTCTTTCCTGGATAGGAGAGCTTTGACAATACATGAGATTTTCTCATCAGCATGTTTGATGGTTTCATGGCATTTCTTTTAGATGGAGAAAGGTTGTGAGATGCCTTGTTTGCATCAATGACACACTGGACACCCGTCACAGCAAAGAGTTTCATTAGTGTAAATTCACTGACTATTTACAAGCATTTTCGATAATTGCATTTAAAAGCAATCTAAGAATATATTATATGGGAAACTGTCCTAATATTGTTAATTTACTTTGCAGAAAATCTGGAGAGTAATCAAGTAATAGACTTGTTTTAAACACAGAATGTAAAAATAAAGCTTACCTTCATTATGAATAACAAAACAAAAATTTATACACTTTGTAAATTTTAGTATGAGTACTGCAATCAAGTACTTTTTAGATTTCCTTTCATTACTTAAGCCACAAAATTAATTAGGATATATAGGAAATATAATGTTACATTTAAATAGTTCTTTAAAATATACTTTCAATGGTAAATACCTATTTATACAATATTTATATTTAAAATAAAACATATAAATATTCCCTCATATACACACAAGCTCTTTCAGAGAGTGGAGGTACCCTTTCCATATGTAAACAATTTTTTAAAGAAGTGTTTACTAGAGAAGAGAATAATTTTCCCATCCAAAGACAAGGTTTGCGATATTCCTTTTATTCAACAGATATTCTTCTCATTTTTTCAGCTAATTCTTTTCTCATTTCAATATGTTTTTCTAAATTTTGCACTTCATGTGGAAGATTGATGTCCCAAATAGACAAGAAAGATTGTAATTCTAGAAAAAAAAATAAAATAAAATCACATCTCAAAGGTCATAAGGTATTTTTATTTTATTTTAATTTTATGAATTTATATTTAGTTACTTGGACAAATATGCAAATATAGATATACAATAAATAATGTAGTAAATTATTGCCATTTATAAGAAATTATATTTAGGAAATGTTTTTGAAAAGTGTAAAACTTACTACTAAATTTCAAAAAAGAATATGGGCCTTTAATAATCTAACATTTCATTTTCTGAAAGAAATAAAGCTTTTTCAAATACTGTTCAAAATCAGGCATTATATGATAAGTGAGATGTAAGAAACAATGTCCACACTTAGTTTAAATTTGGGCTATTTCTTATTTTATAATGATTGATATCTCTACTTTGTCAGAAGAAAATAAATACTTAACACTTGTAAATCACCGAAGCTTAATTTTGAAGATTTATGTCTAAATTATTTGCACTATAAAGAAGCTACCAATTCAAATATTTAAAGTTTTATAGCATGTGTAACATTTTCTATAAATGTATAAAACACACAATATGTTATAATCATCCATACCATTGCGCTATGTTTAGGATACAGTATTCTAGTAAACATTACCTTTCTGGTGTTGCATACCTTCAGTGCTTTTCCGGCTGTACCCCAAAACCAACATGGCATTTTTAAGGCTTCCTTTACAAAAAAAAAAAAAAAATCTGTTAAAACAATATTGTTAAGTTGGACTTTAAAAAGTACAGCTCATGTTTTGAGACACCAAAACCTTGGAATTTAATTTATGTTTTACATTTTCAGAGATACCTGATTATAATGAATAAAAAACTCTCCAAGAAGACCAGAAATTTTTTAAAGTTAGAAAATTTGTGATCTATACTCCTTGCTATGATTCTTATTATGTGAATCTGAGAAAATAACCTTTCGCTAAATGGGTTTAATACTTACACATTACCCCTGTACCCAAAGTTATAATATTATATGAGATTTTGTGTGTGAAAGTACTTTGAATATTATAAGGCACTGGTCAAATGAGAAGCATCTGGATGGAGAAACTGATATTCTGTCACGAAACCGTAATTTCTTATCAAGTCATTCTTATTCAACAAATATTCATTTATCAAGTCATTCTTATTCAACAAATATTCATCAAAAGTCTCTATATACTAGGCCTAGGGTAGGCCCAGGGAATAAAAGGGTGATCAAACATACACAAATTCAACCCATGTGGACTTTATGTTCTAATTAGATTAGTCACTAATGAGTAACTAAGTTAGCTAAGCTGAAGATGAAACAGCACATGTAAAACCTTAAGGCAGCATGAAGCATGGTACTTAAGCGGGACTGAACATGACTCTAGACCAGACAGAGCTGGGAGCGATGAGGCAAATGATGGTGGCCGGAGAGGTGGGTGAAGCCAGATCATGCTCCATCTTGTAGTCATGATTAAAAAATCAATTAAACCTCTTAAGTCACACTATAATGTCAGTAATGAACACCCTCATGGGTCCCAAAGTATACACAAATTAAATTAGAGAATATAACAACCTTGGTAGTATAAGACTAGAGAGACACTCACTACAGGCCATCCACTCTGCTTACATGGATGTGTATCCTGACAGTCACCAATCACTACAAGCTCTGAATTCAACTCCTTCTGGGCAACTGTGATATCCATGCATGTAAAATAGGGGCGGGTGAGGAGAAGCACTCATCCCTCCTTAATATTCTCCTGCGGAATTTACTATTTCCTTCACCCTATCAAACATTTTATTATTTTTTTGTTAAAGCTACATAAATTCTACTTTTGCAGAACTTAACCCCACAATGTTAATTCTGTGATTGACTTTGTGCATATACTAATACTGTTATTTTAAACCAGATAATTAGTCAAAAGTCGACAATGAAATGTGATTATCTATGTAGAAAACATATTTCATGTATCATCATGATTTCATCATATTTAAATAGATAAGTAGGAGCAAGGAAATTTGGTAAAAGCTTGGGTAAAACATCAGGATTTGTCAATACTTGTGGATTGTGGAGTTCAGCATATCTTGTTATAAGAATATAAATTTGTTTATAGAATGAAAAACCAAATAGAATTCTTTAACAAGGGTGGGAAGCTTAAACTATATTCAAAATAAAGATATGCTTTAATTCCTTTGTTCAAAAAGTAAAAAATGTTCAACATTATATATATTCCATTTTTATCTTAGAAAAATGAGAAATAAAGCCCATATTTGTGTGTTCTTGCGATAATCTGCTTCTCTTATGAGACAGGCAGCATCTATTCTCTCCATTTTTTTAATGACCATATTCAAAATTTATCCCAGTCTTATACTTCATTATGTAAACTTTTAAGACATTTCAAATGACATTGGAAAGTGAAAACTTAAATTAAAAATCATATGGACATAACTTATAGTCTTAGAGAACAAGAAAAATCTAAAGGAAACAAACTTGCCTAACTGTGCTGTCATCATGACTCTAACAGAATCATAAAAGTTGTGAATTATACGTATAAGTCGACGAGTTGAAAGATCAAGGAGTAACACAGCGCCTCCTCCCGTTCCGATCCAGAGAGCAGTGTTCTTCTGGAGGCAGAGAGTTTTCACTCTCCCGGAATAATACATATTGTGTTTTGATTCTTTGTTTACTTTTACCATTTCCTCCCTAAAACCATAAAAAAGTATGCATTAATAATTTTTTCAACAATAAGTGATAAAACGGACATGTGTCTATATATATGCATACACATATATAATATTTTAATTTTTAATTTTTTTATCCTCACCTGAGGACATGCTTACTGATTTTTTTTTCTTGAGAGAGAGAGGGGAAGGGAGGGAGCAAGAGAGGGAGAAAAACATGGACATAAGAGAGAAACATTGATTGATTGTCTCTCGTACACGCCCTGACTGGGGACTGAACCTACAACATAGACATGTGCCCTGGCCAGGAATCAGACCCATGACCTTTAGTTTTACAGGCTGATGCTCCAACCAACTGAGCCACACCAGCCAGGGCACATATATATATAATATTTTAAATTATGAATACATGAAAGTAGACATTGTATATCATTAAAATTATATAAAACTAATTTTGTTTTATACAGAATGCCAAAGGGCCATATTTCTCTACTTGAAGCATAAATTATCAAACATAACACAATAGCCCTTTAGCTTCAAGAAATCCAAAATGAAATGAATACAATAGTTAGAAACAAAATTCAAGTAAGAAAAAAGAATAAATTTGCGCAAAATGAAGAAAAACATTAGTTTCCTAAGTTTTCTATGAAGTATAAAACCTTCAATGGAAATTTAAATTACAATCGTTTATATGTAAAAGATATCAATACAAACCACTAATATTTTCCCTGAGCTAATGAACAGGTCATCACAAAATTCCAGTATCAGAAATAAAAGAATTCTGTCCTGGCTGGTGTAGCTCAGAGGATTGAGCGGCAACCTGTGAACCAAAAGGTTGCCAGTTCAATTCCCAGTCAGGGCACATGCCTTGCTTGCAGGCCAGGTCCCCAGTAGGGGGCACTCGAGAGACAACCATATGTTGATATTTCTCTCCCTCTCTCCCTCTCTTCCCCTCTCTAAAAATAAATAAATAAAATCTTTTTTAAAAAAGAAAGAAAAGAATACTGATAATTTCGGAACAACAGGTAATAAGAGACCCTTTACCAGGCAAAACTGTCAGTACTTCTGCCCATAAATCTCCTGGTCACGCAAAGAAAAACTGTAAGAAGATTCTAGGAAAGTAAACTTTGAAGTCTCCTTTTATATATATACATATCATGTAATCTAAATGAACTCCAGAGTACAAAAAAGGTATATAGTAAAAATGAAACAAAACAAAAAATGGCTAATAAGGTTGGCAATGGTCCTGTGTCTTCGCAGCAACACACAAAAGATGTGCTTGCTGTCAAGCCAGAGACTTGCTCTGACATGTTCACTGTATCAGACTAAGACCTGGGTTCTCACGCTGCAGTTTGGTCCTCCCTCCTTAGTTAGTGCAGTCAATTTCTTCCCCATATTTTTATATTGTTTTGTGACCTTTTATCTTTAGAACACAGTATTTTTGGGCCCACAGTCTAATTATAATTAGTAATATTAATACTATAACACTACTACATGTACAGCCAGTAGTGACTCCAGTATGATCATTATTAAAAATGTACTATGTTTTTTATCAGAGAATATTCTTTGTAATTCCTTGGAGAAACTATGAATATTATGTTCTTTTTCTTTTTTCCCCCAAAATGAAATTTGCTGGATACCAAGAAATGGTGCTGAAAAAGCATGACCAGTTTTGTTTCTGAGGTTTTTCATTTTTCTTTTAACTTTCCATTTAGAGGTAGACAGGAAGAAAAATAAGTCATACTTGCCCCGTCTGCAAAATGTGAAGTATAGAGACAGCTCTTACAGGCATAAAATAGAGAACCAATGACAGTGGACCTGGAGTCACCAATAATATATTGGACACTTAAAATTTTAAGAGGGCAGATCTTGTGTACTTCCCACAATAAAATAAAATTTAGGAAAAAAGATTAATTTACTTTAAAAAGTGCACACAGTCTATTAGTTCACAGAGTTTTTCAGTTTTCTTATCCCACACTTCCACAAACGGGCTATTTTTCTTTGCAATGTACACAGCCGTGTCTACCACCACTGCTATGATGTTGGCATCGCTGAAAGCTTCAGAAGAAAACCTAGGGGGCGAAAAGAACGTCACTGCTATTCATTTTTTTTCTGTTTCAACATGCAATGCAACCCTGCATTAGTTTTTAATGCATGTAAAAGATTAACCCCATTTTGAAAAAGAAACAGGCTAGAGTACTGGCAATTATTTCATATTCTTCTCTAATCAAAACTGAATATGTAAGTTACTTTGGTGCTTCACTTACTTTTGGTTACTTTACATTTTTCACTTGATAATAAAAGATCATGACTAATGTTTATTTCTGGTTTAAATTTTAATTTCAGTTTTACCTTGTTCTTTATAGAATTTTATACTGCCCAAATATGCAAAACATCCTTATTCCCAAAAGAAATGTCATCATATCTACAATCTTATGATGTTACAATAAAATACTTATTGTCAAGAATACTTGGGAAATTAGGTGCTAGCTATCTACACCTAGAGTTACAGAAGTTGTTAAAATAAACTTTAGTGGCAATGTCCTCAAATATTAAAAGCAAAAGTTATCTTTGCACGAACACAAACCAGTCATGAAAAAAATCCACATATTCTCCCCTTTGGAAATAAAGGAAAATGACAAGCATTTTTAAATATCAATTTTGCAACCTAGGACATCTGGCATTTTACATATTTTGCAAACATATTGGCTGCCATAGGCCCCATCTGTATTGACAAACTGCTAGTTAGCCTTGGGGGCTTAACTTAAAAGTCAGCTCCTGTGACATTCTTCCCTGATCTGTCAAAATAGGCTGATCATTCCCTTTCCCTGATTACTGTAGCTATAATATTACAGATCTCATTAAATATAAAATTGTACTTTATGGTGCATTCCTGACACTAAATTGCAAATGTAATTGCTAAAGTCCAAGGACCATGTCTTTTACATATACCTATAATCCAGTAGAATCCTGATAGATAAGTACTTGCCTTGTATATATATAAAGTAGATGGATATATGAGTATCTATCTAGAAATTATCTGTTTAACAAAGCAGGAAGTCTGTTCAGCAGATGGAATGGATGAAGAGTGAACTTACAAAAGGAATGAACAACTAGAAAAAAGTAACAATGGTTAAAATTGAAATTCAATTAGATAGATAACATGAAAATATCAGAGGGTGAAACAATCTGTAGTATATCCTAGCATAGGAAGATTTTTCTTTCCATCTTTTCTATTCTGGCAAGGGACATGAATATATGACGTGTTGCCAAAGAGTCACTACATTTTAGGTGATTCCTTCCTGGGTTTTTTCTATACTTAACAGAAAATAGTTTAAACTAGTGCAAATATTGCCCAGAGCTTTAGACTTTATAAAATATTTTTGCGTGTTATTTTATCCTCAATAAAATCTTATATTATGAATCTTAATGTTTGTAATTACAGAAAGTTTACAAATGCTAAGTAACCTGCTCAAGCCCACATGACTTAAAAGTGGCAATTAGAGAACAAGCATAAGTTTATCCAAATATTTGCCACATGTTAGGAAACAAATCTGTGAACAAGACAGAGAGCAAAAATCCTCATCCATAAATGAGTGGATCAAAAACTGTGGTACCTTTACACATGGAATACCACGCAGCAGAAAGACAGAAGGAGCTTATACCCTTCACGACAGCATGGACGGAACTGGAGAGCATTACACTAAGTGAAATAAGCCAGGTAGAGAAAGACAAATACCATATGACTTCACCTATAAGTGGAGACTAATCAACAGAACAAACGCAAGTTAAATGTAACTGGAGACATTGAAGTGAAGAACTGACAGTGAACAGTGGAGAGAGGGGAGGGGGAGAAAGCGGGGTGGGAAACAGGGGAAGGGTGGTCAAGGAACATGTATGGGGGACTCATGGACAAAGCCAAGGAGGGGTGGGATCGAGGGTGGGGTGGAGGATAGGAGGGGCGGGGGGAAAATAGACACAACTGTACTTGAAAAACAATTTAAAAAAGGCAAAAAAATAAAATGCAAAAAAACACTAAAATGAAATAAAATAAAACTATTGTTTAAAACAAAACAAAACAAAAAAATCCTCATCCACAAACACTTGTAATATGTAGCCGTGCATCTGACCTGACTACACTTTAGAATCACCTGAGAAGCTGGGAGGAAAAACTGATGCCTGGGCCCCATCTCGGGTTTAATTCAGGTGACTTCATTGGCTTGAGGTGAATTTCAGGCATGAGATTATTTTCAGCTACCTAGTTGTTTCTAATGTGCAGTCAATGAGAGGGTCAGTAGGTCTAACATTAAGCAAGAAATTTGGAAAATACAATTAAGAAAATGCGTGATAGCTATTGTGAAGGGAAATAACAGAGGCAATGGAAGGACAAATCCAAGGCACCTAATCTGCATAGGTGGGATCGAGGCAGATACTCAGAAGAAGTAACAATCGGATGAAAACAGCCAGGAGCTGTAGTAGTCACCCAGGCAAAGAGAAAACCTCATGCAAAGACTGAGGGTAAAAGGGAGCAGGTTGTCTTCAAGATCTGAGACAAAATCAGTTTAGCTACAGCACACTGGGCAAGGTGGCTACAAAATATAAACCTAGAGAGCTAAGCAAGGACTAAATGATAAAAGGCCCAGTAGACCATTTTAAGGAAATGTTCAAACTTCACACAAAGGACAATGGATGCCACTGAAGGATTTTGTGCAGGAGAGTGACATCAGATTGATTTGTGTTTTAAAAGTGTCCCTCCATTTGCAATGTTGAGAAGTGGTTAGAAAGATGCTGTTAACACGGCAATCAGTGGTAGCTGAGAGCTGGCCCATGGTAGCAGCAGTGGCCACAGTGAGAAGCACAAGGATCTGATAGTCAATTAGGAGGAGACTCTAGTGGATAAAGAGAACTGAAGGACAAAGAGGTCAAAGGTTATTCCCAAGTTTCCATCTTGGGCAACTAGATGGATAGTGAGAAACTAGGATATTCCCCAAGGTAAGGATTTCTAACTCAAGGCTAATCATAATAATTAGCTAACACTGATTGAGAGCTTACTGAGTATTGGACATTATATTAAGCTTCTTATATTAATTTTCCTTTTTAGTCTTCCAAACATGCTTTTGACATAATGTATATTACAGCCCTCAGGTAAGACAGGACTGTAGATTTGAGAAGTTCTTGCCCAAGTTCACATAACCAATACAAGGCAGAGCCAGTATTTGAACTATGATTTATTATGCACTCACCCACCACCTACACTGCGTCTCACTGAGAAATGGAATAAATAAGAACCACCTGCAATGATTCAGGTAAACTACAACTTTTAAACTGAAACAAGTTGGGACAGAGTTTACATTTTATTTTATTCTTGCTTGATGCTGGTATGACTAACTTTGCTGCAGAAGACACATCTGTGTAACTATCAAATCTAGAGAGGACTTTATTCCTGAGTGCCTATGTTTCCTACCATCACTACTTAATGGCCATTATCCAAAACACATATGTAAAATCCATAGATAAAATATTGCCTTTTGAATTCCAGTTTTTATTTGATACAGAGCTAACAAAGTTGTTAAAAAATTAGATTGATAAATATGCCTAAGATCACCATAGATTTTCATATTTTATCCCAACTATGATTAGGCTGAATGATTTTTTAATGTCCCTCTGCTCTCTGGGATTTTCTAAGTTTACCATAATAAATGTTTAATTTTATAATAGAAAAATAAATTAAGTATTTTAAAAGATTTTTATAGGGGGATTATGAACAGCATTATTGACATGATTATAAAGAATAAACACAAATAAAATGGTAAAGTAATTGCATACACAGGAATAACTTACAGCTGACTTGTCCTGGTCTCAATGAGTTTCTGAATGGTGAAATCATCAGACAGAGAGAAAAGTTTTGTGCCACATCCTCCCCACATAATGTTTTTTTCACTTGAATTCACTGATTCACTCAGACACATGAGTGGAGTGTTAATATTTCCTATATTGAGTATCTTCAAAGGAGCGGCTCCTTTACACTTTGCCAAAAAGAGAAAACACGTACAATTAATTGAGTATCTGCAAAATAAAAAACACCACAAAATTTAAGCTTTCTAAAAACTACTTTCCCATCATATGTAGTTAAGAGGTATTAAAATAAAAATTCTGGGTACATTTTTTTCAAAGGATTTATAAAAATAGGATTCAATTCAAACAGTGTTCAAAATATTATCCTATAACCACTCTTCACTTCTCTATGCAAAAATTGCACAGGAAATAACCTATGTATTTTACTCTACTTCTCTGTCTCTCATTAGATGATAAGCTTTTTGACAACAAGGAGTATGAATGGGTAGGATGTTGAATTAACAGTTGGACCCACAGATGAATAGAAGGAGAAATAATGCTTTAACAATAAATGAGAATCTAGAGAACAGAAAGTTAAATGATATCTTCAAAGCTAAAGAAAAACTTGATAGCAAACCAGATTTAAAACTTGTTTCCTTTCTTTTTCCACAATATATTTATAGTCAAAATAATTGACTTTGCTTATATAAAAATAGTTATTTATATATTCCTAACATTATAGATCAGATCTCATTTATCATTTTATCCTTAGTTCATTCATATAAAACATACACTCAATCAGCAAGTATTTATAGAGGATCTATAGTGTACAAGACTTTATGAAGCAATAAAAAGATAAAAAGTAGAATTGATGATCCTTGCTCTCAGTGAGTTTATAAACACTTGGAAGGTGCTGGGGATGAGCATGCATAAAACAAAGGACTTAAATTTTGATGTAGAATACATTCAACATTTACCTTAACAGTTTTATCTTCAAAAATCGCTAACTTGCCATCAGCAGTTCCCACCAAAAGAAAATTTTTTTGCTTGCTGAAATGAAAAATGTCAACATTGTAACAAATAGAATGCTTATCTTGACCAAGGTGGACTTAACATCTCAGTCTAAATCTTCGGACAGGTTTCTTCCTGACTAAAGTTCTCTAATCCTTTTCTTACGCCATTTACTTTTGAACATTTACAATTTTAAGGAAATTCTTTTCCAGCCAGTTTTGTAGACCAACTATGTCTTTCTGAAGATCTGAGAGCTCTCCCTCGGAAATGTAATCAAGAAAGAATGCTCCATCTTCCAGTCTCTGTGCGGGGGTAGGAGCCTAAAGTCAGTAAGCTCCAGTTTGCAAACACAGATGGTCTAACCACACTGACAACTTCCCCTCACCCCCTAAGTCTTCCAGTACTTTTCCTCAACTCATTCCAGTGCTTAAAAATTCTTCTGCCTTTATTTCAGCAGAGTTGAGTCAATTCTTTCTCCCCTATTGCAATAGTCTTGAATAAAGTCATCTTTGCCTATTTAACTCCCTCTGATGAAATTTTTCTTTGACAATATCTAAACAGTTTCAACTTCAAAATTTCAAGTGCGGTTTAAACTTCAATTGCCGAAAACTTATGCTTCACATTTTTCTAATATTTCTTTTGCCGGTACTGACTTAACCCAGAGGACTTTTGAGGGTGCAATCATCTTAATAGCTCCTGTAAATCATACTGTCCCAAATATTACAACAACCAACCTGTTACTAACACATGAAATTTCTGCCACTTAGATCATTTCCTTTGAAATAACATCTCTACAACTGATGACAATTATATGTTTTCACCTATCAAAAACTTATGAATTCTCTTATTGGACTTTTTTTCCAATTTGGTAGTTAGTTAACTGATAATGCTTTAGATAGGCACATAATCAGCTATTGGTATCTATGTATTCAAAGAAAGAATGAATGAGAAGTGATGTTTGAAGAAGTCCTGCAAAGGTAAGTAGATATGAGGAGTGGTGAAGAAACAGAGCCGTGGCTGAGGTGCAAGGCTGCTGGGCCTAAAGAAATGACTGACCTATTTTATAAATGCTCCTGTTTAATCTATATACAGAAAATAAATATCTTTGTGGCTTCCCACAATTCCCTTTAACAATAAAAAAATCTTAAAAATGAGCAATCATTGTGATGCTATAACTATTTGCAAACAGTTAAGTCATCTAAAAGGTATGTAATTTACCCTAATGGTCAAATTCACTACTGTACCTTAGCTTGGAAAAGGAATTACAATACAAGCAAGTAACAGAATCAGTCATCCTTTCAAGGGTATGCCTTTTATTTCCATCTTCAGTATTAATGACAAGCAGCACACCAGACTGTGTCCCAGACACAATCCAGCTTTCCTTTTCAAGAGGCAGGTGCACCAAGGTGAGGCACAGTATTCTGCTATCAGTAACTTCCTGTAAAGAAAAGAAAACGCACTCTAAATAAAGTGTTTCTAGCTTGTGACTAGTCTGATATAAAATAAAAATATCTTATCCACATACTTAACTCTTTTATTGCTTTTGTTTTCAAAAAATAATAAATATTTTATTTAATTTTCAACAATAAATTAGTTAACTGGCCAAGGTTTAGCCTATCTAGAATGCATCTGAAACTAAAATTAAAAATTAAAAGTTAAAAATCCAGCACCCATTTATGATTTTTAAAAACACTCCCAGCAAAGTGGGAATAAAGGGAGCATACCTCAAAGCCATAAAGGCCACATTTGACAAACCCACTGCCAGCATCATACTCAATGGACAAAACTACTAGTGTTTCCCTTAAGACTGGGAACAGACAGGCGTGTCAGCTTTCACCACTCTATTCAACATAGTACTGGAAGTTCTAGCCTCAGAAATCAGAGAAGAATAAGTAAAAAGCATCCAAATTGAAAAGAATGAAGTAAAAGTATCATTGTTTGCAGATTATATGATGCTATATATAGAGAACCCTAAAGATTCCACCAAAAACCACTAGAACTTAAAAATGAATTCAGTAAAGTGGTAGGATACAAAATAAATAACCAGAAATCAATTGCATTTCTATATATAAATAATGAACTATCAGAAAAGGAAACTGAGAAAACGATCCCATTTATAATTGTATAAAAAAATACCTTGGAATAAATTTAGTCAAGAATGTAAGAGACTGTGCTCAGAAAATTATAAGATGCTGAAGAAGGAAACTGAAGAAAATACAAATAAGTGGAAGCATATACCATGTTCACGGATAGGAAAAATTAACATCATTAAAATGTCCATAATACCTAAAGCGATCTAGAGATTCAACACAATTCCTATCAAGATACCAATGGTGTATTTCACAGAACTAGAACAAATCTTCCAAAAATTTATATGGAACCAGAAAAGACTGCAAAGAGCCATAACAATCTTGAGAAAGAGGAACAAAGTGGAAAGAATCACACTACCTGATATCAAACTATGCTACAAGGCCATAGTAATTAGAACAGCATGGTACTGACATAAAACCTGACATATAGATCAATGGAACAGAATAGAGAGCCCAGAAATAAAACCACACCTTTATGGTCAATTAACATTTGACAAAGAAGGCAAAAGCATACATTGGGGTAAAAATAGTACATTCAATAAATGGTGTTGAGAAAATTGCATGGAGAGGTGCAAAATATGAAACTAGATCACCTTCTTTCACCACAAACAATAATAAACTCAAAATGGATTAAAGACTTAAAAGTAAGACTTAAAACCATAAAAATCCTAGAACAAAATATATGCAGTAAAATCACGAACATTTCTCATAGCAACATTTTCTCATATATCTCCTCAGGCAAGGGAAACAAAAGAAAAATAAACAAATGGCGCTATATCAAACTGAAAAGGTTTTGTACAGCAAAGAAAACCATCAACAAAATGAAAAGACAACGTACTGAATGGGAGAACATATTTGGCAATGATACATCCGATAAGGCGTTAATATCCAAAATTCATAAAGAACTTACACAACTCAATACCAAAATTTAAAAATGGGCACAGGGCCTGAATAGATACTTCTCCAAAGAGTACCTATCGATAGTTAATAAACTTATGAAAAGATGATCAACATCACTAATCATCAGAGAGATTCAAATTAAAACCACAATGAGGTATCACCTCACACCTGTCAGAATGGCATCATCAATAAATCAACAAACGACATGTGTTGGTGGGGATGTGGAGATAAGGGAACCCTCATGGACTGTTGGTGCGAGTGCAGATTGGTTCAACGACTCTGGAAAGCAGAATGGAGTTACCTCAAAAAATTAAAAATGGAACTAACTGCCTTATGACCCGTATTCTGGGAATATATCTGAAGAAACACAAAACACGAATTAGAAAGAATATATGCACCCCTATGTTTACTGAAGCACTACTTAAAACAGCCAAGGTGTGGAAGTAGTCCAAGTGCCCAACAGTAGATGAGTGGATAAAAAACTGTGGCACATTTACACAATGGAATACTACTCCGCCATAAAAAAAAGAGGAAATCTTACCCTTTGTGACAACATGGACGGGCCTGGGGAGCATTATGCCAAGTGAAATAAGCCAGTCAGAGAAAGGCAAAAACTGTATGATTTCACTCATGTGGAATCTAATGAACAAAATAAACTAACAAACAAAATAGAAACAAACTCATAGATAAAGAACAGAATGACAGCTGTCAGGGGAGAGGGCATTGGTAGGAGTTGGTGAAAAAGATGAAGGCATTAAACAAAAAAAAACAAAAAAAAATCATAGACACAGAAAAAAACATGGTGATTACCAGAGGGGAAGGGAGTTGAGGAGCGTAGAAGATGTTATAGAAGGGATAAATGGTGATGGAAGGAGACTTGACTTGGGGTGGTGAACACACAACACAATATACAGATGATGCACTATAGAATCATACACCTGAAACCTAGATAATTTTATTTACTGTTGCCTCAATAAATTCAATTACAAAATTGAAAGTTATTTCTAATTAGCATTTCACAGGCTATCAAAGTAATATGAGAGGATTTTTCAACCTGAAGAATAATATTTTGGCACAACATGTACTTCAAGGCAACAGTCAAAATATTAGGCTGTTTATAAAATCTAGAAATTTATGTGATATTTGCCAGTACAATTTATTAATCCGTCTTGCAGAAGGTGTACCCAGAGCTCCTCTACCCCTCGGGTGCACCCAGTCCCAGCTGTTCTGAGTGCTCAGAGCTGCCCCCTTCCCAACAGAACCGTCCTTAGCTACTGGGAGCTGGCTCGCCCAGAAATGGCTGGGAGGGTGCACCACCCCTCTCCTTGGGCAGACTGCAGCCAACGACCAGCTGATGTGTGGGAATGAAAGACTGGCCCCCTTGCCTGGCGAGGGATAAATAGAGGCTGCGGTTCACACCGCAGAGATTTTCATATTAAAGACTGAAGTTAGGTTTCCTTAGAAACTACACTTTTGCTGAGCTTTCTCCTCTGCTTTTTCTGACTTCCTACACTTCCTAAAAAGTTTTCCTTAAATCACATGTATAGAATTTCTGTCTCAGTGTCTGTTTCTAGAGACCCTGACCTAAGAGACACACATGCTACAATTTTAAAACAAAACACATACTATTTAATTTCATATGAATACTCTTGTTCTAACAGAAAGCCAATTTAATAATACTCCCAAATTAGCTCTTGTTTAATTTCTGCCTACATAACTTTTTAACTAGTACATACTTTCACATTATCTAACCACTATGCTGTATACCTGAAATTAATACAAAATAATGTTAAATGTAAACTGTAATTGAAAAATAAAATTTAAAAAAAATAATCCACAAAAATAAATTTTCTAGAGTATCTCTAATTTAAAGAGTATTTGAATTTACCTCAGAAGTGAATCTTTTGGTGGTTAAGTCCAGAAAGGAGAGCTGTCCTCTGTCTGTGTTCCCACAGCCCAGCCAGACACTTGCATTCCTGCTGTTGTGATTTGCAGCAACCATGCATTCAACAATAAAGTGTTTCTGTATTGGTATATGTCTCATCAGACAGAGTAAATCAGCTGAATTCAACATGTCAAAAACCTGAGAAAGTTTAAAAATAACAGAACAGCGCACATCAAATTAACACATCCTTTTGAAAGATCAGATTCTTGTGCAGAATGTAGAACAAAATGTTACAGCTCTTATCAAGAAAAACCTAAACCTGTTACCTAAACTGTGACCCCCCTCCCCGAGCAACAGGATTACTAACCCAAAACTATAGATAAAATTACATTAAAATAATACTTAATTTGAACTGTACATAACATATACTGTTTTTGTGCATGTGGTATGTTTTGTAACTTGAAAAGAAAGGAAAATCTGCCAAGTGCCAATGGAAGACATTTAGCAGGTCACTCAGTTTTATACAACAGAGACACATCAGGCTGAAGATGAACACTTGGGCCAACAATGCAAGAGCCCTTCTACCAGCTGAAGGGAAAATAAATTGTGATCTTTGGTAACAAAATTCACAAATCACCTCTAGATTCTGTTTTTATGTTTTTCCTTCAAGCACTAAAGAACTAGAGGGACAGCGTAGAGTCCCTGTAAGAAAACGGAGCCAGGAGGCAGGAAGCAGGAATGGGAGTGAGGAAACAGGAAGGAGGAAGCTCCTCATTGTCTCAGTGCCTCATCTGACAAAGGTGATGAGTTTACCCATCTTGCTTAGTATACACTGGAGTTTAAAGATTAAATGTCAAAGTTTTTTTAATAATGCCATGTACTAAAAACAAAATTCAAGGTTGTTATATAATATATACAATACTGGTAAAGTACAATTGAAAATAAAAGGGAGATAAAAGTAAAACAATAATTAGGCTATGAAAATTTCAATGTGATAAAGTCTGTAATTAAGACTGGTGGGAACCAAAATCAAAAACCAAGTAGGGTTAGTGCCCAAAATGATTATATAATGTCTGATAACATGAGTATATATGTATTCATCTATTTTCGAGCAGGAAATTAAAAGTTGAGCAAAAATTTTTCAATTAATTATCATACAAAATCAAGAGTCCACAACATAAAGACAGCTCTTATTTTGATCTATTAAAATCTGTTTCAGTTTAAAACATTATTTATGTTCTTTTTCCAATAATATGTTAGGAGAGTTTATTTGGAAAACCTTCCAGCTAAAAACAACATAAAATATTTTAAAAGTTACTATTTAAACCTCTCAAAAACATTTAAGATCTGACAAAGCCATAAGGAATTATGAGGTCAAAATCATAGAAAGACACAGAACAGATGAGATGAACACTAAAGCCAAATTTTCCCTAAAGGCATTTGTCTACTGAAGGCAAAATTGATGTGTGGTTTTGGATGCCTTGTGAAGCCAGAGGAAAGAAAATTAAATCTAGAGTCTATTCAATATAAAGAGTCTAATAAAGGTTCTGGTTCCCATACAGCTGGGACCCCAAAGGACTGCATATTCGGAGAAAATGAAAACCAGAAATAAAGCCAACGCACACTTCCGCTTTCACTGGCAAAAGGAAAGTTGTCTTGGAACTTTACAGACAAAGAGGAAGAGGGCAAAAGAACCTTAAGAAATTGTTATTAACAAGCATGCTGTTGAGAAGATTTATTGACCTTATTCCCATCATCTGGGTGGGGGGAAAAAACAAAACCCTCAAGCCTAGAATTGAGTTTAAAGCAATTCTGAACAAGGAAATCAGAAAAAAAAGATGTTTATGATCTGTATGCAGAATTATAAAACTATCGAAAGCAATTTAAGGACACCTAAATAGAAAGATAACCCACATTCAAGAATAGAGACACTTCATATCATAAGGATATAATCTTCCCCAAACAGTCCACAGGCTCAGTGCAAGTCCAGTCCCAAGCACAAGGTTTTCATAAAAGTTGACAAAGTTATTTTAAAATTTAAAAATTAAACACAAGAATAGCAAAAGTATTCCTCAAAGAGGAAATTAGGTAGAGAAAGGAGGCTATTATAAAGCTACAGGAATTAAAACAGGATAGTATTGGAGGAAGAATAGATAAATTGACCAATGGAAGAGAATGTGTATGTCCATATGCACATGCATATTTGACAAATTACAGAGTGAATGTGGAAAAAATTCAGGGGGAGAAAATGAGGAAACTATTTAATTGGTGAAGCCACATGAACTGGTCATGCATAATGAAAAAAAAGAAATTAAATCCAGTAAAAATGTCATTCTGGAGGCATTAAGAACTTAAACATAAAAAGCAAAATTTTTAAGTTTTTTGAAGAAACAATAGGTAAATATTTCTGTGACTCTGGAAATAATAAGGATTTCTTAAAATAGGACCCAAAAGTAATAACCATAAAAAATGGTAAAATTAATGTATATTAAAATTAAGAAATTCTGCTTATCAAAAGACACCTTACAGGAAACAAAAAGACAAATCACAAATTGGGAAAAGAAATTTGCAACATATATTATCAACAAAGAATTTGTATATACTGCATATAGAATCTCTTTTTCTTATTTCATTTGAATGCAAATAATCCAGAAAAATGGGCACAAGAACAGGCATTTCCAAGAAAAGGAAACATATATGATCAATGAACATATCAAGAGATGCACATACTTATTAGTAATTAGCAAAAATGTAAATCAATACACACATGACTGAACTTATTTGGAAAAAATTTAAAAGTCAGAGCACACGAAGATTTAGAGAAAAGACATAAAGAAATAGCTACCATAATGCAGGTGATGAAAGTGCTAAGCTGTTAAACTTCGTCAGAAAACAATTTGGATACTCACGCATCCTACTACTCTGCAATTCAATTCCTAGGTATACATCAGAAAGTAATTCTCATGCAATGTGCACCATTTCATAAATGCAAGACACTGGAAACAATACCGATGCCCATGGACATGATCACGAGTAAATACACTGTTGTGCATGCGAACAGTGGAATGTAATAGCAGTGAAAACAATTAACAGCTGCGTTCAGCAACCTGAATGAAGCCTGCACAGTAATGTGGGGAGAACAACTGGAAAATCTCAGGAAAGTACATTGTTATGATTCCATTCTAAATAAACTATAAATATAAGAAACTAAACTGAATGGCAAAATCACAAAGAAAAGAAAAGCAAGGATTATCACAAAAGCCAGGAAAGTGGCTACATCTACAGGAGAGGGGAGTGACATGATCAGGAAGAGGCTTACGGGGGATTCTGGCATGGTGGCGATGTCCTCTCACTGTGTATCTGGGGTGGTGGAGGACACAGGCGTTTGTTTTAAAATTGGTCTGAACTGTGTATAGGTTTGTTTATATTTAGATGTGAAGATTTTTATATGTGTGTGCATATACGTACATACTTGCTGTTCTGTACAAAATATTGATAAATTTTGACTATAATAATACCTGTGCAGAAGTAGGTCTTTCTTGAGGATTTTCTTTTAAACACCTTTCAATTAACATCTCCACCATAGGCCATGGGGCACATCCATACTCTTTAACTGGATCTAAAACATTCAAAAACATGCTAGAGCATTAGAAAAATCATAATAACTTTTTTATTTCCTCTCTATGTAAATAAAAGACCCAGATACGGAATAACACTGATCTCTATAATCCTATATTAATTATGAATCTATTTATCAAAAAAGTTAGTTTTGTTAGCATTATTTCTACTTGAGTCATTTAAAAAGATTTGAAATTTTATGTTAAAAAGACACTAACACCAATTAAATAAAATAATACAAGGTCTGTCCAGAAAAATCCCAGTAATTGTTACTCATTCTTGGATTCATTCCCTAGAAAAGCTTCTATTAATATGTAAAAGACATGTTTTTCTGTATGTCTTCATAGCCTTCAACATATTATTAATTGTTCATCTAATGTCTCCTTGCTCTGCTAGAATCTACGACAGTAGGGATGCAGTCACTATATTTCTTGGCACTCAGTATAGTGCACAGCTAATTAAATAATAATTTACTGCATGAATGATTGGTTGAAAATATATAGTCTGCCTGGAAAAAGTCCAATCATTGTTAATATAATGAGGATGGTTTGCATGACATCGATGTAACCTGGCAGCCAAGGAGAGTGGATTGGAATGTGCATGCGTGAACAATGATGACTTCACTGTAGCAGTCAGTGGGGGTGGTAGAGGTCAATGAGTGAGCATGTGTACTGTGTGGCCATCACATTCAAAATGACTGAGTGCATACAGCAACGAATCTGCATCAAATTTTGTGTTAAGCTTGAACATTCCTCCATGAAAACTATTCACATGATTCAGAAGGCTGCTGCTGTGGCAACGGGCAGCTTCATCACGACAATGTGCCAGCTCATGCATCACATCTCCTTCAGGGTCTTTTGGCAAAACATCAAATCACCCAGGTGACTCAGCCCCATTACAGCCCAGATTTAGAGACCTGTGACTTCTGGCTTTTCCCAAAACTAGAATCACCCTTGAAAGGGAAGAGATTTCAGGCCATCAATGAGATTCAGGAAAATATGATGGGGCAGCTGATGGTGATTGGGAGAACTGTGCGAGGTCCCAAGGTTCATACTTTGAAGGGGACTGAGGTGTCATTGTCCTATGTACAATGTTTCTTGTATCTTCTTTAATAAACATCACTATTTTTCATAGAACGTGGCTGGATACTTTCTGGACAGATCTCATAGATTTTCATTCCACACCTATATTTCAAACAGACTTTGAAAACACTTTTGTTTATATAATAGATTCCCATGAAAGTATTTTTATTTAAATGTTAATCCTCATATCCCCACAGTTAGTTTGTATTCGCTTGTTTTTTGTGAGACAGGCCACTCTTCTGGTTGAGGAAGAGTAGAAACATAAAACTTTCACTGAAAACCTAACTGATAAATAAGGGAGTTGACCCTGATAGTGTTTAAAATTTATCCAAATGTGAATTAATTTTTTTTTGCTGGAAATCTTTCAAGTCCCCCAAAAGGAGACAGTTAAAGCTATATCCCTGTGTGTGGCACACACTGTCCACTCAAAAATATTTCTTAAATGAAAGGAAAAGCAGAAAATATGAGAAACTAAACATATTTAAAAGAGTACTTTGTCCTGGGAACCGAAGTAATACTCAAGGAATGAATGACAATGTCCTAGAATTTCTTAAAAGCATAAACAACCATTCAAAATGAGATTTGAATTCATTAAATACTCACTAATTCTTATAAATATTTACTACTAAAAATTATTATTATAAATAATTCAATCTTCTATTCCTGCATATAAATTATTTCACTCCAAGAAAATGAAAGCGCTCCAGGCAAACGGGCACACCGCAACTTTTTATGAGAACAGAAGTCACTAAACCTGAAGTTTTAACAGCAATATCCTTTCCTGAATATTCCTCTAAACATATACCAAATATAGCAATATTAATTTGGGATTTTAAAAAACCCTAAAACTACCTCACTCTGTGATTTTTATTTATGGTCCCAGTATTTAAGTATATTCAGGTACTAAACTAAAAATTATCATCTGTGAAATGAATTAAGCATACAGCTACAATTAAGTAGCTTGAAAATGAAGCTGTTGATATTTTAAAAAATCTATTGTATATAAATTAAACTTACCTGGTAATTTTCCTTGTATTGCCAATTCATCAAACTCATTTGGAAACTTCAAACCCTCTGCTATTCTACCTCCAGTTGTCAAAATGTCATACAGTAGTAAGCCAAATGAATAAACATCAGCTTGTTGGTTATAAATTACATTTCCTTTAGCAACTTCAGGTGCACGAAACCCTGCAAATAAACAGACATATTAATAAGTATGCTCAAACTAGAGCTCATATACCTAAGGAGGCATATAGTTAGACACATATGCTAATGAAGAGTCTGAGAGATGAATTCTAAATTAGGTCATGTCATCTCTATAAGGAGACACCTTGATCAAGAAATAAACAGCCTTGTCCCCAGACATTTCATCCCAAAGTCAATCTTGAAGAATAATAAGGGTAAAATTCAATAATATATTATTAAGTAATATTAAAAATTAAAGAAATGAAGCATAATTGGAAAAAACCCTGCCATATTTTATTCTCATTCCTAATAATAACTATTCCCAAGGAAGTGTTTCAAACAGAGGAAGAGTCAGGATTCCTAGACTTCGAGTGACTTCAACTTGGCTATAAGTCCAGTGCTCTCATCACTTTGTGAACTTGTTACTCTGCTCTTTCTACCCAACAGAAAAATAAAAATGAAACCATGTCTAAAACAAATAAAATCCTTCTTTCTCAGGTGATAGTCCAAGTCTGAGGTTCTTTTAAAGGGAAACAAAACATTTCATCCCACAATAGAGATAAATTGATTTTAAATTCTTCAGAAATAAAAGTAATTTCAACAGTATTTATAACAGTGAAAATATCAACAATTTAAAGAATTCCAACCATAATAAAAGATTCATTAAATAATGCATACCATACAACAACTTAAAAATCATTTTAAGGTGACATGTTGTACTATAAATGAAAAGAAAATGTAGGATATAATTCTGAGTAGACAAAGTCTATCAAATATGTAAAAAAAATCAACTGAATTAATTTTCTTAGCTGTGATAATGGTATTGAGATTATGTAAACAAATATTCTTATTCTAAGGAAATACACGCCAATGTGTTCAGGGATGACGGAGCATGTTGTACTTAATTTCAAAACTCATATTCACATACACAGAGAGTGAGAGAGAGATCAGTGCAGCAAAAGTTAACTGAGAAATTTATGTGAAGGGTATATGGATGTATATTATACCATTCTTTCAACTTTTCTGTAAGCTTAAACTTTTTCAAAATAAAAAGTTGATGAGAATGTGCACAATTAAATACAACAAAGTAATAATACATCCGAAGGTAGCAATGATTATTTCCCTGTGCTGAAATTATGGTTTGCTATTATTTTCTTTTAATATTTCCAAATTTTCTACAATGAGCATATATGATTGTTTTAGAGTTTAAATATACAGCCAGGACAACATTGCAAAATATTAATTCATGGCCTTCAATGAGTGAATGATTAAATTTGGAAACAGTTCTATTTGACAGCTTACCAGCACAATGAAGCTCCGTGTTCCTTCACCAGGGTGGAAGGTCATGAAGAGTCAAAGGATGGAAGTGACAAAGTTGAGCATGACAGCCCCTACTGTACTCATCATTGACATTCTCTAGTTCACATGTGCCACAAGTGTTCACCCTCTTCCTCTTTCTACCCATACACACAAACACATACTTACTGTTACCACTTCTCCAACATATGTCTCTCTCTCCCCCTCTGTCTCTCTTTCACTGTGTCTGGGTGTGTGTGAGTGTGTGCATGTGTATACAAGTATATACACAGATACACATATTATGGATAACATAAAACATATATACCTTTATTACATGTCATATTATATATATTATATATAATATTTAACATATTATATTAACTTTCAGATACAATATTTCAGCCTTAAATTTAACATGTATTTCCTTAAAGCAAAAACATTTTCCTAAATAGCTGTAATATCAGTCTCAACGCAGAAGCTAAAGAATTGTGTAAGTAATCAAGACAGTTCTAAATAGATCCCTAATGCATGTATCCTACCACTGAGGACCTTCCCTGGAACAGCAATTGCAAACTCTTGAAAAATTTTGTAGATTTAACTATACCTGTTACTATAGTAGCAATAGGGAGAATACCTTTTCCTCTATTCAATGCATTTACCACCTAATGTAATTTTGGATGAAAATAAACACTTTTAGTATTACCTATCATTGGGAAAGACTAGAACTAGGCACACGTCCTGCATCTTTCCAAAGGGCAGTACTGACACAAGGTCTATGTTCTACCATGGAAATGATCTGCGGTGCTGTGTACCACACTGACATGCTGTATAGATACCCCATGTAGCGCTGGTGGCCCGTGGAGGCTAATGTTAAATGCTAACTGAAATCCTAAATGTATCTTGTTATCACTTATTTAAACACGTGTCATTCCACTTCTAGGTGAGGTGGCATAACGTCAGTCTAGATTTACCAGTGTGCATAAAACAGTGAAAGAAACAAATTATATGAAACACTGGACATCGGGAGCACAGGGCACTGATCCTGAGAGAGAGCAAAGGAGCAAGGTCAGTCCTGTGAGTGTCCCAGGCAGTTCCCAGGCCACAGTACAGGGAAGGGAAATGCAAACAGAACCATTCCCACCCTCTACCCCCGGAGTTGAGAAGACAAGGCAGAGCCTAAGAAAGCAAAGGTAGCTAGGACTGTGCCACGTGGTGTGTTAAACACCATATGAATTTTCACAACAATCCCCTAAGATAAAGACTATTATTAGGTCCTACTGCCTAACCCAGGAGAAAGTTAAGTAATTTCTCCAGTCTCAGCTGGTAAGCAGCAGAGCAAGGATTCAAACCCAGGCAGACCGACTCTACAGCCCATGTTTAATACATTCTAGACAGCCAAGAGTTCGCTAAGGCATATCTATCTCATTAACTTTGGAATCTACTACAGTGCCTAGAATGTGCACTACAAAGAAAGATCAATGTACAGTAATTGGCATTATTTTTATAAATTTCAATATGTCTATATAAATCTGAATATAAGTCTATACTCTATTCATATGTACTTACTCTCAGGAACTTCTAACATGGGGCCAGCAAGAGAGCTCCTGCCCCACACATAATAAAATAGAACTGTGAAGGATGTGGCCCCCGTGAACGCATTTTTGGAAGTTCCACGTTGCCTAATATACAGTCAAAATTGAAAAACACCTAACTAAATAACCCTTCGTCTTCCGTCAATCACTTAACCCATACCAAATTTCCTGCAGTTACCTGAATAAGACAAGTCATTTTATATTTTATTACCTTTTGCCTTGAATATCTCTTCCCACTCTTTTTTTCCTTTTTCTTTTTTCAAGCCTCCAGCTTTTTTTTCAGATATAATTCCAGTTTCACCTTCTCTATGAAGAAGGTCCTGATAACTTACAGCTCAGTATCACTTGGTCCTCGGGACTGTCATTACGCCTTGAACTTGATATCCTACTGAAACTAACCTAATGCTTTATGATTGATTGCATCCAGCCTTATTTCTCCTGGCAGAATGTATTCTTCTGGAGGGTAAAATTTACATGTATTCATGCACCTTCCTGAAATTCACCTCTAGAGTAATTGTTAACATACTTGAGGCAACTGCAACATACCAATCCTTGTTCTATGCTATTTATATGGTTACTTAATTTTACGCTGAAACAGCCCCATGCGATAGGCATTATTTTCCTCATCATAACTTACAGAAGTGAAAACTGAGACCCAGAAAGTGAATCTTGATGAATACCAAACAGCTATTAAGTAGCTGAACTAGTGTAGTATTTGGTGAACTTTCAATAAATTATTGCCAAATGCGTGAATAAATCAATAAAAATAAGGATAATTTTTCCTTGGAGAATTATCATAATAGTTATGTTAAAATAATTGAGAATATATGGTTCATTGTCTAAAAACTATTTTTTGGAAATAATTTTTCAGATAAGCTTGATTTAACAAATGCTATGAGTATATTAAGAAAACATCCATAGGTCAAAACTATAAGAAATTTATGAGCTAGGTCTTATTTCATATCTGTCAGTGCACAGAAACATATATTTTCTCTTTCCTACTTTCAGAGAAGTATTAGCAGAACATGTTTCATCATCTCTATCAGATGATAGTGTATAACCAGAGACTAACATTTTGTTTACCCAAAGACTGTCGTATTTCCATGGATGAGTTGAAGACATCAGTCAGCATCCATCTCAGTCAACAGTATGACTGTCACAGGACCCAGAATTAGCTGTCACCCCCAACAGGATATAATATATCCATTTGTCTGAGTTAAAGTTAAAGGTCTCCAAGTTATTTCAAGTTAAAAGTATCCATCCCATATTTACCTTTTAAAAAGTAGACAGACACTGTACTGTGGTCCCTGCCAATAACTGAACTGTTTCAGAGTTATGAAAAAGGGTTTGTGAACCTGAACTAGGATTGCCTCATTTTTAGGTAGGTGTCAACAGTACCCAGATTAAAACATTTGCTGTTCTTTTTTACCATCTGTGGAGTATACAAACATTTGAAAAGTCCAAATTTTAAAATATAACTTGACAAAAATATTCTCTAATTTGGTTTTTCCCCCTGGAAAATTACATGATTTTTTTTTTCTTTCTTTCTTTTTTTTTTTCCTTACAGGATACAACAATCAAAATTACAATGTACTGGTCACAGCCATTCACACAATGAGCGTAGTATCTGAACATAATGAGCTAGGCTTCAGTGTTCTCTTCACGTTGCTGTCCTCACAAACTGAAGACACTGTTGTCCATCTGGAAAAGGGAATATTTGAGTAAACCTTAGCACCTACCTGGTGTGCCTTCTGATGTTTTTATCCCCATTCTGCAGCAGTACTGAGCAATCCCGTAGTCTGCAATCTTGGCAATGATGGCAGCATTGGGATACAGGGTGAAAAGCAGTACATTGTGTGGCTTCAAGTCACGGTATATAATCATGGCTGAGTGGAGGTATCTGCCAGGAAAGGCACAGGGAATCTTATTAAAATGTGATTACGTTATTGTATGTTTCATCATGATTTCCTTAAACATGTATATCCATTATGCAGAACATTAAAAGTCCTGGGTTAAGTTTGACCTTCAAAGTTAAGAGATACTGCAGACGGAAGTACAATACTATTGTACAAAGAAAAAGCTTACTCTTTAAAAACAACAACAAAAAACACAACAAAGTCAAAACAGGTCAATCCTGGTAAGTGAGTGATTTATACTCAAGGCACAGGCACTTCAAACAAATTACCAATTTTGGAGGCTTTTCTTGGGTATAACTTAATAACTACTTAAAAGGAATTCCAAATTCCCTCAACGACCATGTATTTTAAATAGTTTAAAATGTAAATATGTTCAATAAGAGTTGTTAGGATATTAAAACTCCCATTTATTTAGGAGTTTTGACTTTTCTTAAAACCATACAGAAGTTTATCTCAGATTTTTACATTCCTTCAATTCCATTTCTCTTTTGATATTTATATTTTTCTGACTAAAATGCTTCCTAATTTTTGAACATATTTTCTGCTTTTCAATAATAACAATTTAAAATAAAAGGCTTTTTCTAGCTATCAATACTGTATCCTTTTGAAGACCTAATTTACTTTAAACCCAGTTCTATTGTAAATTAAGACTGACAAATAACATTTTGGAATAAGTAAAACATTTTCTTGGGAAAGGTGATTTTGGGTGATATTAAAGTCTTTCCTTTTTTTTCCTTACAGGATACAACAATCAAAATTACAATGTACTGGTCACAGCCATTCACACAATGAGCGTAGTATCTGAACATAATGAGCTAGGCTTCAGTGTTCTCTTCACGTTGCTGCCCTCACAAACTGAAGACACTGGTTGTCCATCTGGAAGAGGGAATATTCGAGTAAACCTTGGCACCTACCTCTAAAGAGGGATCCATTCAACCATAAGCAACTAGAGTTGGATACTGATGATAAAGACAAACTAGTTAATATAAAAAAAAACCAAAATAAAATCCTAATCTCAACCAGGTCTTGCCTATTCTGGAGACTGTGCTCCAGCTACTAAATAACTCTATCATTGCCTTCCCTGACACATCCACAAAATTCAGATGTTCTCCAACTTTGTCTTCCCTGCCCTGTGATATCAGATTTGATATAACTCTCCATGTAGTCTTAGAAGTACATCATGACCTACATTGCAAGAACAATTTTTCACAGGTCTTAACAGAGGAAATCTAAATGTCTTTGTTTGTGGTTTGGGTTTGGGATCACATTCTATCGGTAAATATTTACTCTACTGCCCAGTACCAATCACTGCCACAGGGTTTAGGAGGAGCAGAGCGGCAGCAATAGCCCGAAGTTTCCATTGCATGACAGCCTAGAGCACATGCATCATTTGATTGTGTCAATTAATGCAGAAGACTCCTTCTCTTCCAGGATGTAGTTAGGAAAGCTGACAGTAGGCCTATTCACTTGAGTATACATATTTTTGGCTGAAAAATAACATAAATGTACTAACGAAGTTGACCTTAACAATAAGTAATTGGCTTGAAAGAAAAATTTACTAAGGGCTTACTGAAAGGCCATTAGTCACTCTTCCTCTACTGAAGAGAAAGCTGGGAGAGTAAGATGAAAAAAGTTAAAGTTAAGTCATGCACAATTGCATAGCATCTAAATCCTTCATATGTATGCCTCTTACAGAATACTTACAGAATACAGACTCTTTCAGAGTACTTCACAGAGGTTAAGAAGTAGTTCAACTTAATTTGGAATAATGTCAGTGGGAAGGAAAGATTATCTGGGTTAGTTAAAACGTTCCATTATAGAACTTAATCTTTAAAAGTACAGTTTTAATAGCTTTTAATAGAATAGCAAAATAACTCTTGAAATACTACGTGTAGATCTTGCCCCCTGAAAAAATTTCAGCCGCAATTTATGCATTATGTGACAATGAGCATTATTAAATATTTTATTTTAAAAACTAGTCTAAACCCAGTCATTCATTAACCATGATCATCAACAGTATATCTTGAGGGGTCACAATCTACAGGGAGAAACAGGGGCCCGAACAAGTTTGCAGAAATGTGGTGGGTGCAACACGAGGGAACACAGAGGGAGGGAGACACTGAGGTGAAAGTAAGCAAGGCAGGCTCTCCCTTGCTTCCATACTGCACATACCGCTTCCATACTGCACAGTTTTATTTTATTTTTCAAGTACATTTTATTGATTATGCTCTTACAGTTTTTTTTTTCTCCCCTTTATACTGTAAACTTTTAAACTGATAAGAGCAATATAATGTCTACTTTTCCCTCTTCGGCACCTAACACCAAGCTTTGCATGGAGCGGACCCCAGAAACATGTCCCAGAGGCCACCTGCTCGTGGGGCAGTTGAGCTTCATTGAGGAGATGGCATGTGAACAAAACCTGGGGGGAAATGAGTGCTCTAGGCAGGCATATTTATGGAACGAGAAGAATGCCAAAGGCAAAGCAGACATGGAAGTCAACGAAATGTCAAGCCCGTCAGCACGATTAGAAGGCAGCGTGAGGGCAGGAGGCTAGACGGGCAGGCAAATGGCACACTTAAGGAGTTCTGACGCTATGCCAGGGAATTGGCATGTCGTCTGTGGATAACCTGGAACTACCAGGAAGCTTCAAGTTAATTAGATTTTTATTTTATAAGAACTATTTTGATAATTCCCTGGGATACTAGACCAAGGTAGCAGTAGGGGCACAAAAATAAAGAAATAAATTTTTTAAATGATGTCAACTATTTAGTACAAAATCCAGTGGACAAATGGATACTTACTTTTTGGGGAGGGGGTTGGTCTGGATGTGACCACAAGGATCTTTGTTGGCAAGTAGGAGATACAAGAGAAAGAACAGACTGATAGGGAGAGGAAGTAGCAGAGAAAGTAAATTCAATTTTGAACACATTCAAACATAGAAATTTATGGGAAATATAGGTGACTGTATCTCCACTGGTAGTTGAGAATTATGGGGGGGAATTGACTGTGGGAGTGGAGGGGTTGGGTTGAGGCAAGCAATGGAGAGAAAGGTGGGACAACTGTAACTGAACAAGAATAGAAAAAATAAAAATTAATCGTAATAATAAAAAAAGAACTTGAAGGAGCAGACTGAACTAAAGATGTAAAGAGAGTTGGAGGCAAGATTGTGGAACAGAGAATATGTAATATGAAGGAGTTCTTGTATGTCATTCACAGCAGCCTCTCCCCTTAGGGACCCCAGGGGAGTGAGCCCTTCCTGCCTCTTTCTACCTCTATAGTTACAGCTCTGTGCTAAAACATATTTGGGAAGACAAACCTTAATGCTGAGCTTTACTTAGTGCTAGAGGGAGGTTGATAGCTACTGAAATCTACTGCCCTGTGAGGCACAAGATCCAGAAAGCTGTCTTGATATTATGCCGAGAACAAATCAGGCAAATTATAGGAAAATATGCTGAGATTTCATTTACTTCATCAGAAACTGCTGGATTTGTTTTTTAAAAGTAAGGTCTCAGTGAACCAGAATAAATTATTTTAGAGACGAGGTCTTTCAAAGAGTAGTGGAAAAAAAAGTAGCAGTTTTCCATTTTATAAATGAACAGTTTGGGGATTATGTGCAAGAATTAGGAAAAAACTAGCACATGAAGTTAGTTAAATTAAGCCAAGTGACCGAGACAGCTCTAAAATACATGAGACCTAGTTGCGCTTTGTCTAGATTAATTTAACACAAAGTTTCCCCTGGCGTTCAAAAGCAGATATATCCACCCCAACCGAAATCTGCATTCCTGTTTCATTTAATAATCCATATGTGTTACAGTGCTTTCTGGACTCTTTCAGGAAGGGAAGTCTACTTATTTTATGCACTTATTATATTCTCTATATGTTATTAAGAGCTATATCCTCTTGGTGTGATTTGATTTGTTTGTGAGCGGTGTTTATTTGTTTTCCTTAGTGTCCACTCCATTTACATTTCTGGATACTGCCTGAAAGGAATAGACATGGTATTTCAGACGGGAAGGAAGAGCAGGAAATTTGCATCCACTGCATGGCAACCATGGCCAGGTACTGTCCTCCTCCCTCCCTCCCCTCTCCCTTTTCTCCAGTGCCAACACATATCTACCAAGGCCCCACTGTTCTAGGTGCTGGGGATGCAACAGTGAATGAGGTGAAAAGTGCCTGCTCCTGTGACACACATACACTCTAGTGGCAAAGGCAGACAGTAAACATTTTTAAAAAAATAGAAACAAAGAATACCAGTCCACAATAAGTGGTACAGGTGCTGGAGAGACATAGGTAGTCAGGGACAGCCTCTCTGAGACAAGAACTGAATGATATGAGAAGTGAGCCAAAAGGACAAATAGGGGAGAGGCATTCCTGGTGGAGAGCAGAGCTGGTATAAAAGCCCTGGTTACTCAAGAAACCTCAGGGAGGCGAGAGGCCGAGCACAGTGACCAGAAAGTGAGGTAGGAGAGAGTTGAAAACAAGAGATGGGAAGTTTCAGGATCCAACTTCCTGGTAGAAAAAAACACTCTGTGAAGAAAGGCTCAATGAGGCAAAGGTGAAAGCGGCAAGGCAGTCAGGGAAGGAGAGACAACAGAGGCTTGGACTCTGGTGGTAGGGAGAAGTTGTAGGAAGGGGCTACAGCAAGATATATTTTGTGAGCAGGGCTAAAAACACCTGCTGAAGGGTTAAGTGTGGATGTGAGAGAAAGGAAGGAATGAAGGATGACTTCAGGGTGAAATGATGAGGTGACTGGACACAGGCAGCCACGGGGAAGAGGAGATCAAGACTTTAATATGGGCTGTCTTCAATCATTACAAAAAACAGTCACAGTTTAAGGCTATTAAAAATAATCAAAAGTATAAAATCACAGATACTAAGTATGTGGAGCAATGATTTATTCCAGTCGTTTTGTCTCCGAAGTCCATGGCCTCTCCACTCTGCTGGGCTACCTCTCTAGGGCTTTGTCCAGCTGGGCCCAGCTGCACGGTTGTGTGTGCCTCTGAGACACATTACGGTCCTACAGAACAATCCAAATCACTCTAGTCCCTTTCAAAAATATGGACTCATCTTATCTTATTGTAATTATCCATGATAATTGACACTTTCCTTGATACTTTGAAGCCTAGCCTTTGGTTTTTTAAAGAAGACAGGTCGATACAATAGGAGCTCTTGCTCTGATTGGGTAGGTAGCTCAGCTGGTTAGAGCATTGTCCCAATGCGCCAAGGCTGTGGGTTTGCTCTCCGGTCAGGGCACGTCCAAGAAGCAACCAATGAATGCATAAACAGGTGGGACCACAGATGAATGTTTCTGTCTCTCTCTCTCTCTCTCTCTCTCTCTCTCTCTCTCTCTCTCTGTCTCCCCCTCCTTAAAAATCAATAAATTTAAAAAAATTTTTAAATTGTTAACTTTAAAAAAAAAAGATCATGGGCTCTGGAGCAGGACTCCAGGGTTCAAAATCTACAATTAGCTAGGAGGCTTCACATCACATGATCTTTGTACTCTTGTTTTATCGAATTTTCAAACTTAATCAGGGAAATGGTAGTTTTTCACCCTCAATTTTTTGAAATGTTACTAGGACACACTGTTAGTGGAAGGTGCTGTTCTCAGAGCCTAAGAGTAAGTTTAGCCTAAGATTTGTCATACGCTGAATAGAAAACTGCATGACCTGATTAATTACCTCAAGCCATCAGCCACATGTAGTGCGATCCTGTGCTGTAGAGTTCTCGTGAGAGTGGCTTTGTTCTGCTGGAGCAGGCGATCCAGGGAGCCCTTGGAGGCCAGCTCCATCACCAACATCCGAGGACGAATCCCAGCGGCCAGCAAAGATACTAAGCTGGGGTGGTGGAGGTGGCAAAGCACCACCAGCTCCTGCAAACGCCAAAAATCATTTAAGAACAATACAATATCAGCTTTGGCCCAAGTATCTCTTCTTTAAATGTATGAACTCGTTGAGCATGATTTTTTTGTGTGATTATAGAAAACCTTGTGTCATCTTTGAGCTTTTTTATATTTTTTACATTTTCAGGAATAAACACCTGGTTTTGAAACTCTAGTTTGAGTTAAAATTTTACATTCTATGCTTCCTTCTCCTGTGCTTAATGCTTTCATCAGAACATTGAATGCAGGGACAGTATACACACGTGGTCATGTCAATCTTACCTACTGAGGCCTAGTCAGCCACAGAATCCTTCTCAGCCCAGGATTCTGAGAAGCCCCTACTCATCCACTGTTAACTGCAAGTCATCTCAGCTCTAACTAGAAAAGTTTACTAAGGCCACAGAAATACGTTATGACACTCTCCCGATAACTCCACAAGTATATATGGAATCACTCTCTCCTGAAAAACTAATGACTTCCCATACACTTAGATTAAAATTCCATGTAGCTACATGGCCTCTGTGGCCTGACCTGGGCTCACCCCAGCCCACCTCTCAGGCCCAATCTCCTTTCTCTCTGTTCTTCATTCTCCAGCCTCTGCCACACTGGCATTCATCCAGGCCCTGGAGCACGCACAGCTCCTTCCTTACAGATGTAGGTTCTCTGCCTTTGCTGATCCCTCTGCCTAGAAATCCCTTCACCACTCACAGAGCTGAAGGCTTCTTGCCATTCAGATCTTAGCTCTAATACTACCACTTCCTCAGAGTGACCTGAAGCAATCACCACCTACAACAATTTCGCTCCAACGCAATAAGTCAGAGATACCATTTTAGCTTGAACAGACAGGTCTCCATTTTGATACCATCTTTTTCTAGACTACATCATGTGAGACTTTACAATCTCCTTTATGATATTCCTGCTTTTTAATTCCATATACACTTCAGTCTGCATATATCACTTTACTCTGAAACTGTAATTTAGATGAAGTTTATAGCTTAGCTGATTTTAAACTGATTCATGTTTTCAACTGTGATTTCTGCAGAAGCTCTGCTTTTTAACAAGCAGCTTCAAAGATGAGAAGTATCAATGCCAACTGCGTTTGTCAGGAAACCGAAGTCTGTAGAAATCTGCTGGCTGAACAAGAAAGGCTGAACACCCTGAGAGGGGATTTTCCAAGAACAAAAGCTTCAGACTACAATCATCTATCCTAAGTAGATAAAAAGCTTTTTTCTTCTATGTCTTATTAGCTCAGTTGGTTAAAAGCGATGAGAACAAATCAAGTCAGCTCTGTTTTCTTTCAGACACAGACATAAACCTAATCCAAATTTTCTATCCTATAAAAGCAACTCAGAGAGAAAGAGAACAAAAGAGTATAATGGATTGGCCGCAATTCATGACCACTGGTAGCATGACCCTCAAAATGATGCACCAAACACTAAAGTGTTTTCATTTTTTTAAATCCTTACCTGAGAATATGTTTATTGATTTTAGAGATAGAGGGAGAGAAACATCAATGTGAGAGAGAAACATCAATCGGTTGCCGTGTATACATGGTTCGGCCAGGGACAGAACCTGCAACCTAGCTATGTGCCCTGACCAGGGATCACACCCACAACCTTTTGGTGTAACAGATGACGCTCCAACCAAATGAGCCAAGCAGTCAAGACCTCTTTCTTTCTCTTCTTTTCTTTTTTCTTTTCTTTTCTTTCCTTTCTTCTCTCTCTCTCTCTCTCTCTCTCAGAAGAAGAAGAAGAAGAAGAAGAAGAAGAAGAAGAAGAAGAAGAAGAAGAAGAAGAAGAAGCAGCAGCATATCACTCACACTCCACTGTTTCTGTTTCTACTACCATTTTCCTGGTTCACATAGCTGCCTATGCACTAATCCTCCCGTATACATTTTGAGTGTTGTGATTTCCAGCAGGGTTCCCTGAGCACATTACCAAAACTCTGAAACATATATTTAAGAGTAATGACACAGGCTGAAAAACCAACTTACACAGAAAATAGTCTACAGATTGAAAGACACTGTGCCCAGATTTGGTTCATGGACTTGCTATTATATATAAAATGTTTGTTAATTTATTCCTGGAACTATAGTGTGACTTTTGGCATTAATAATTAAAATTATTCCAGGATATTTTACACAGACATAAAATTGTTTTCATTATTCAGAGTAACATATTATAAATGTGCATTTCTAAGTCATTTAGATTCAGATCGAGGCACAATGTATTTTTTTAAATAAATCAAAGGGAAAAGAAAGAATCCATAGTTTCAAAAATACAATAGAGCTCTCATATAAGGTGGCAGAATTCACAGTGGATTTTACCTCGCCTTTCACCCTGTCTCCCTCTCCCTCATTCCTACTCTCAGGAGAAACTCAGAAAAAAATCAACAAATCCCCACAAGTACTCAAAACAAGGGAGGGTACTGACTGGAGTGGCCACTCTCGCTGATGCATTCAACATCCATTCATTTTTCTTTCTTTCTAAGAGTACATTGATTTTTGCTCAGCTATCCAACCTTCACCCATGGAGCTCATCAACTTTAGGAAAAAGTGACCCCCAACTCCAGCCTCAGGGAAAGGTGAGAATGTTCTAAGTGATACCATCTTTATTACCACAGTGATTGGTTCAATAACACAGACCTATGCCAATCAACACACAGCATTGCCCCGAATATAAATGCTTGTTGAGAAAGGGACAGGTGACTTAATTGAGGTCAAGAAAAGTTTTTAAATGGGTTACTGTGTGTGGATTTTAGTTCCTCTGAAATACAAGACCTCAAAAGAGGAACCCTCTTTTCTTTTGTACATCTTGTATTTAACTGTGAAGCCTGGAAACTAGAATTCTCAGAAAACTGTCTTTTCTTTGCTTGTTCCATGAAGAAAGGACAAAGTTGTATTTCATAATTAAACTTAAGTAAACTTTTGGGGAAGGTGTGGTTATCATTTTGCATTTTCCCAAACATGTACAAGAGTTCCAGGAGATTAACCATATATGATTTAATGTAATAATGTTAAATGAATTTCTTACTTGTCTTAATAGTCTAAGTGATGTATGTTTATTAAAAATCTTTACAGCCACTTCTTCTCCTTCATAGGTTGCTCGATAAACTGATCCAAAACTGCCATCACCTTTTGAAAAGAAAGTACAAAGCACGTAAATTAATCTGTCCAAGCAGAAAAACTAAATTATGTCTGTCATAACTATACCTGTTGTACACTTGAAGATAAATCTTACCCACTTCTTTCACTGAATCAAGTCTTCTTTAATGATTCCTCTTCCTTCTTCTGCTCCATAAATTAAGAAGCAACTGAAGATTTTGTCCCTAGTCTTCCTCTCTTCCATCGACATACATCCCACTCAAATCTTCAACCACTCCCTAACTTAATCTATCCCTATATGTACAAAATGTTCGCATTTTCACAAGCTACCTCCTAAACTATATCGACAACTTCATGTTGGAGATTTCTGTAGACGTGCTCCTCCAGATCTCAATCACATTCCATCAAAAGGCACCTTCATTATCTTTCCTCCAAACTAGTTTTTATTCCACCTTCCATATATCTGATAAGAATCCTTTTGTGGTCATTCTGGAGTCAAAGTTGAAAAATTATCAGAGCTCTCTTTCCCGTGCCTAGCCCCAAAGCTAACTGGCAACATACTTTGTCTTTTTGAGACCGAAAAATGGCTGCATCACTCAATTGAAAACCTCTTTATTTACCTTCCAATCCCTGCAATTAAAGTAAATGCAAGGACATATTATATAAACATATGTGCTTCCATGCTCATCTTGAACCTGTCCTATCCTCATCTTGAACCTGGTCTATGAGACTATGCATGAAGCAAATTCTTGATCTATAACATGATATTACTTTAAAATATATCATTCCAAAAGAAAAAAAGAAAACATTACAACAATTATGTGAAGACATGAAAAACTATAATACAATGACCTTTGAAAATTGTACAGATTATTAGGAAAAATGCATCCTAATTTTAATTCTCAAACCAAAAATTATAGTTACCTAAGAGAAACTCTGGAGCTTGTTCAAATTCCAACTCCTCACTATTCAACATAATATTCCTAGGAAGGTCAGCCAAAATCAAGTCAGGAGCGATCTGAGATATTGGGATGGTGAGCCTTGGTTGGTGTGGATTGACTAGGAGGTCTCCTGAGAAGTACATAGAATATTTTTTTAAAAACTCAAACAATGCATATAAATTTGTGATTATGGTTTTCAATTTTTTTCTATTATTTCTAATCAGTCTTTTAGGTTTTCTTACAATCCTCTTTTTCTCTAGAAAATCTGAGAAAGTTTTAAAGGTTCAATTAACATCTATCTATTGGAATTTTTAAAACTCACTCCTAGGTTTACTCATTAGAAGAATCCAGAACTGCCTTAGACTACCCCATAGCTGACTAGGAAATTATCTATTCTCTACTTTTGCCACATTAATGGAGCAATTATTATATGGCTGACGTTGCTAAGTTATTTCCACGTATCATCTGTTTTACTTTTTCTAACAATTTTATGAAGTAGTTGTGGTTAGTATTCCCATTTCACAGATGAAGTTACATGGCTCAGTGTGCCAATATTCATTGCCTCCAACCACCGTTCTCTGAATCTAGAACACATGATCTTATGGGTAACAGATACAATCCATTTTTCTGAACCATCACTGCAACTGTATGTAGCATCCTCTAACCCATCCCTCATGGATAAGAATAATTTCTACATTTCTTATAAAAGGCTCTTTACAAATATTGAAAGATCACTTGAAGACACTTGTTAAGTTGTGTCAATACGTACCTTCTTCTGCTTTCTTCATCAAGTCATCAAGTAAGATTTTTTGATGTTCTTCGCCATCATTAAAACTATATAATGCCCATTTCTTCAACAAAGTTTCTCCTTCACCACAAATGTCAATCTCCAATAACCCGGGAAACCATTCTTCCATGAGGGAATCGATGTGGTCCACAACTTGGCCCAGAAGAATACAGCCTACATAATCCAAAGAGGAGCTCATCACCACCCTATCTGAAATGTGTCCTGCCACAAAGCTAAATAAGAGGAACTATGAAGTTAAAAAATTTAACTTTCTTTAGTGGTACAATTCAAAGTTTTACAGTAATTTCCTTACCTTTTCTACAAGAAGGAACTGTAATTTTTAAGAAACTCTCTGGGTGATTATCTAAGACTTCAGATCCTACCAGACAATAAGCTTCAGGGGACCAGTTCAAGTAGATGCCTTGTCGCCAATACATTCTATTTGGGCGAAGTACTCGCTCTGAAAGAAATTTAAATGGACCCAGATGGAACATTAATTATTAACTACTCCATAAATTAAAGGGGAAAAGAGTCACTGCACACACACCAAGTGACAGTAAGAGAGATATATTTGTTTTGAAAAAAGCATTGGAATAATAATTGATAGCCCTTATCTATAGCTATTAAATATGACACTAAATACTTTATCCTTAATTTTGCAATAAAATAAACAAAATGTCTAGTATACAACTAAGATAGATTTCAGGTTCATGGTGTTAATTAGTTTAATAAGCTTAACAGATGAAGAAAGAGAATCACAAATAATTTTTCATAAATTTTAAAATGAAGTTGGTGGTCATGCTAAAAACAAAAATTCCAGAAGTTTTAATGCAACATAACTACCTATATGCTGATTAATTGCAAGAAAGATTTGGTTTATTTCAGCATACAGTGACACCTGCATTATGAAGACCCATTTTTATTCTTTCTTTGGAAGCCCGTCGAGGATTGTGCAACAGAAGGGAGCTATCACAGTCCCTACACTGAATGGTCTGAATGGTCAGGGTGTTATACTTGTTGAGTAAAAAGTTACTCCACAGTGGTCATTTCTAGTTTTTCTTTGTTCATTTGTGTGTGCACAAGTCCGCCTGTGTGTGTACGTTTAAACCAATGACTCCCGGTAATCCACCTTTTAAAACTATTGCTTCTAATGTGCTTTGGTTTAGAAGGTAAGATTTTCACACTTATTATAAAGGTGTCTAAAATATGAACAAATTGGCTTTGAATGAAAATCTGAAGAATGTTCTTCTTGACAAATTGCACACACTTATCTGCACACCTGTCTTTACATTGGCCAACCTAAGGTCTTAGGAGTCTATTGTTGGATTTTTGGGTGCCTTACAAATAAGTAAACTCTGCAAAAATAACATGTTAATTTTAATATGCTTTCCCCCCAACTTCTCTGAATATTGTCTTCATTAAATACATACCTCTGCCTGAAAGCATGTAAGGTGAAATTTCGAGTAATCGACTGATTAACCTTGACCAAAATCCCATTGGAAAATAAGGCATTTCATACAGTCGAATGATAATTTCAGAGTTCTCACAATGCGGAAGTTCTATCACAGGCCGGTGGTCAGACAAACTAAACGAAAGAGGGCGCCATCAGTATATAGCTTCATAGTATACTCACCCATGTTGACCAAAGTGCTTTACTACTTGAAAGTGATGAATTGAAGATAAATATTCTAAGCAATTGCCCTTTTTCATGATGTTCTTTTACTAGATGCTCTTTCTACTTTAAAAATCCAATGGTTATTTAATCAATTCAAATGTATGCTCAGATGCAGTAGAAGCATGAATTTTTACAGTATTCTTATTTACACTAATAAATTAATTATTACAATTAGTTATGCACAGACAAGTATCCAGCAAGGGATTATATAAAACTTGAAAATATGGCATGCCCTAGAAAATGTGTATATCTATTTTCAGAAATGGCCACCATCCATCAATCAATGCAATTTGCACTGCTCAATATCATATTACTTCATAACATTCCCCAGGTGCTTATAAAGCAATAAGAAAAAAATTTCTACAATACTGGGCTAGAAATTAGACCTCCATTGTGTTGCCCCTCCTCTTTGATAATTCACTGCCATAAATTCTTTTAAGACTCTGGTAAAAATTCACTATCTCCCCAGAACTTACCTAATATAATAACTCTTTCAGCACCACATAAGGAGACACACACACACACACACAATAATCTTTACTATTTATCTTTCTTAAATAATTTAAGCAGTTGTAAACCAAATGCTAATTATACACATAAAATAAGTCACCTTAACTTTAAAAGGTCAAATGTAGTGTTTTCATTAAAAGTAAATATTATACTTCAGAAGGTTTATGCAATAAGCAAAAGTAATATTTAGTACATTAGTCATAGATCAAAGTTTGACAATTAAAATAATATAATAGTGTGTTTTCATAAGGTAAATAATTATTTGTTTTTGGTTTACCTGCTTGGAACCAGCAAATATTCTTCTCCTATTGGTAAGGCAATTTGAAATTTTTCTAGGAGTTTAAAGTACTGGTACATGTAGTTCTTTGGGAATCTCTTTTTCTTTGAAAGAAATTTTTCCACATCTCTACGTGAAATAATTCCCTTAGGATGTTTTGGATAGCCTTCCACTTTCACTGTCAAAATCTGAAAGATTTAAACATAAATAATCACTGGAATTTACTTTCTGAAAAGTTTTGAATTTAAAGCATTTTGTGTCATTTGCTCAGTGAAAATCAGAATAATTTTAACAAGGTCAAATGTAACACAGGACCTAACTTCACCAGCTAGCAGCTATGTTACCTAGAAGCCCAATAGGGTATCCCAACTCCCCCCAAAAAATTTTTAACCCCTTATCAGATGTATCAGCAAATATGTTCTCCCATTCCATGAGTTGTCTTTTTATTTTGTTGATGGTTTCCTTTGTTGTGCAAAAAACTTCTTAGTTTGATGTAGTCCCATTTGTTTATTTGATATCTTGGGAAATATAACAAATCAAATATTTCTATGAGCAAAGTCAGAGATTTTACTGACCATGTTATCTTCTCTGATTTTTATGGTTTCAGGTCTAATATTGAAGTCTTTAATTCATTTTGAATTTATTCCTGTGTGTGGCATAAGAAGGTGATCTAGTTTCATTTTTCTGCATATATCTGTCCAATTTTGCCAGCACCATTAATTGGATAAACTATTTTTAGCCCATTGTATGTGCTTCCTTCCTCTGTCAAATATTAATTGACTATAAAGGTATAGGTTTATTTCTGGGCTCTCTATTCTGTTCCATTGATCTATATATCTGTTTTTTATGGCAGTATCATGCTGTTTTGATTATAATGGCCTTATAATATAGTTTGATATCCAAAATTCATAAAGAACTTACAAAACTCAACACCAACAAAAACAATCAAATTTAAAAATGGGCAAAGGACCTGAATAGACACTTTTCCAAAGAGGACATATAGATGGCTCATGGACATATGAAAAAATGCTCAACGTCACTAATTATGAGAGAAATGATTAAAACCACAATGAGATGTTACCTCACACCTGTTAGAATGACTGTAATCAAATCAACAAAAAACAAGTCCTGGTGAGGATGTAGAGAAAGGGGAACCCTTTTGCACTGTTGGTGGGAATGCAATTTGGTATAATCACTGTGGAAAGCAGTATGGAGGTACCACAAAAAAAAAATTAAAAGTGGACCTGCCTTTTGACCCAGCAATCCCACTTCTGGGAATACATCTGAAGGAAATCAAAACGCTAATTTGAAGGAACATAAGAACCCCTATGTTCATTGTAGCACTATTTACAGTTGCCAAAATATGGAATCAGCCCAAGTGTCCATCAGTAGATGAGTGGATAAAACAACTATGGGACATTTACACAGTGGAATATTACTCGGTCATAAAAAAGAAGAAAGTTTTACCCTTTGCTATGGGCCTAAAGAACATTATGCTGAGTGAAATAAGCCAGTCAGAGAAAGACAAATACCATATGATTTCACTCATATGTGGAATCTCATGAACAAACTAAACTAACAAGCAAAACAGAGACAGACTCATAGATAGAGAGCAGGATGACAGCTCTGCGGTTGGGTGAGGTTAGGGGGATGAGGGATCCAGTGAACGGAAAAAGGACCCGTGGACATGGACAATAGTGTGGTGATTGCAGAGAAGGAGAGGAGGGTATAAGAGGACTAAATGGTAATGGAAAAAATACAATAAATCTTTTTTTAATTATTAAATTAAGCGAATGAATTCAGATCAGAACTTATGAAGATCCTCTGACATCAATGAAGCTCAAATCTTCCCTAGCTCCAATCAGCAGATCAATATAATACCCACATCCTTATCACAGTTTCATTAATAATATATTTCTAGGGAAATTATCTTCAGACTGTGTTATCACTAAAGGTTTGCAAACAGAAATGTCCCTTTACATTTAAGTAATAGAAGAAGATTTCCATCAATGAGAAGAGAGGCAGTATAGTACAGTTCACTACTTTTCAAACAAAGCAGCTACTGAATTTTGCTGGACGCCACTCAGATTCTGTACCCCTAGGTCCGGAATGAGGTTTTTGATAATCTGCTTTTTTAACAAGAAACCCACATGATTCTAATGTGGAGACCACACTCTCAGCTTTGACCATCATCACACCAGTCAAAACCTAAGTCAGAAGAGCCGAGGTCCCATCAGGTTCTATTATGAGCTGTGTGACCTTGGAAAAAACACTTAATTTCTTCAAGCCGCAGTTTCCTTTTCTGTAAAATGAGTAAAGTGACTGTCTCTTAGATTGCCATGAGATTTTTAGTGCACAGTAAGTCCTCATATGTTAGCCATTATTATCTACACATTCCTAGTCATTTTATTTAGCCAAATTAATTTTAAAAAGAAGTTTATATTTCATTTCTTTAATAGTTCTACAATGTTTGAGGGATACTTAAATAGGAACAAACATTATTTACATTATGGAGTTGGCCGAAATGTTGAAATGTAAAATCCTTAGGTCCAAGGACTTGTCTTACTGATTTCTATACTTCTGTTTCATGGATATAATATTAACTGCATCAAGCAATGCACAACTGATTGAACGCAATGATATCCAGTGAAAATGCATAATGGGTTGTTAAATAATAAAAATTATATTTTAGATGTCAACTGTAATTGAAAAAAAGTTTTTAAAAAGACCTTTATTTTGAGACTTATGCTATATTGTACATTTTATAGAAGTCCCAGGTCATTCTTACAATTTAGGTAGTATAATGAATTGTGTGGTGTTCTATTGTTATTAAGTTACTATAACCTTGTCTGATAACTCATGCTCTATTACCAGCCATACTTTATATCTTCTCTGTAGCACTTTGTACCACCTGACATGTTAAGTGTTTATTTATTGGATATGTCCTACCCTTTGAATGGGAGGACATCGAGGTGTGGTTCTGCCTCACATTGTACCCCAAGCACCAGAACAATATCCACAACACAGTTTGAATAAATAAGGTGAAATGAGTGTATTTGAGTGAGAAAATGAAATTTGTAGCATTTTATCCTAGGGTTAGGTTTATAGGTACTGGCATTAAACCACTTTTTCTGAAATCCTAATGTGTAACTTCGGATAAATTATTTTACCCCCCTGTCACTTAATTTCTTCATCCTCAAGATGGCAATTAATAGACTACCATTTAAAAGAGCTGCTCTGAGAATTAACTGAGATAATCTTTGGAAACCACACAGTAACCCCTAGTATATAAGCCATCATTATATACTTACTCTAATTTATTTTACTTAGACAAATCAGTTTTAAAAGAGGTTCACGTTTGCTTGTTTTTTAGTATATTTATGTGTGCTACCATTCTTTGTGGCAGATTGTTTCCAAAGGCGGATATATCACTTCCTTGCATCCTACACATGCGCACTGCTCAGTCCATAAGGGAATGGAGTCTATTTTCCCTCCCCTGGAATCCGACTGGCCTTGAGGTTGCTCTATTCACTAGAATGTGGCAGAACTAACATTGTACCCGTGCAGGGCTTAGACCTCGAGAGGGGCAGCCACGGGAGAGAGACACGGAGCAGCCTGGCCCTCGGGAGGGGCAGCCACGGGAGACGGACACGGGGGAGCCTGGCCCTCGGGAGGGGCAGCCACGGGAGACGTACACGGGGGAGCCTGGACCTCGGGAGGGGCAGCCACGGGAGACGGACACGGGGGAGCCTGGCCCTCGGGAGGGGCAGCCACGGGAGACGGACACGGGGGAGCCTGGACCTCGGGAGG
>PVJD01009706.1:0-60151 GCA_004026545.1 Mormoops blainvillei
GTAAAGTCTTTCTGTTCCTAACACTGGGTCATCTATCTTGGTGCTTCTAGAATGCAGGGTATAATTCTCAGTTTGCCATTCATTATATGGTTGGAAACACATCCATTTACCCCCAGCACTATGTATTATCTAGTCTTTTTCCCCATTTTTGTCTTCTTTTTTAATGTAGTAATATGTTTTTGTGAGGACATTTTAATAATTATAGCTTTTTAGTTTTACAGGAACATGTCAGGTGGTTTGTTAAAGGGTTTCTAGTCATATTTTTAATTCCATATTAAAAATTACTCTCTTGTACTGATACCTTAAGCAATCTGGTTTTGACAGCAGATGACATAATATACCCAATTCACAACAATTCATCACCATTGTGAAAATGACTAAGCCTTTCTCAGTGTTTCTTTCTTTGTGAAAATAAAGGCTTTTTTCTACCAAACTGATGGTTAAGGTCAATCTCAAGATACAGAGTATGCTTTAGAACTTGGACTGTGGGGTAAAACTGCCTGGGTTTGGATCACTGCTCCATTAAAGACATAGGAAGTCTAATTTTTAAATGTAAAACTAAGTTTTTATAACTTTGTTATATTTTACAGTTAATCCATTCTAGAGAGATCTGGTTCCTGTCTAATTTATATTTTGTGGCTCTGAGAATACTGTTCTTCAAGAAACATATCTAATACAGTTATACAGGAGCACCTGAATTTGTAAAGGAATAAAAAAGTACTTTTAAATTAAAAATAAAGACAATGGAGGAAAAGAATTTCTATTATCTTAGGCAGTATCATTAAAGAACAAAAGAACACCCAGTTAAATATAGAAATATCGGGGATGTTAAGGAACATGTAAATAAATAAGTGATTCTCAGAAGCCAAACCTACAATCATGAAACATTCCAAACTAAGTCATGTATGTTTTCCTTCTTCGTGGAAGGATTCATTTATTTATATTTTCTTTATTATTGAAATGATGTAAGAACTCCTGATTACTTTAAGTTAAAAATAAAGACTTTTACCTGTGAAAGATCAGAATTGTCACAATGTTAAAATCATTTTTTTGAACATAACAATTTGTGGACGTTGGCTGCTGACTATGCAATGTTATCACTAAGTGTGTGTGATAACATTTTTACAGTGAAATAAAAGGATTTTTAAGCAATTAGATGATACTATTATGAATGTAAAATTAAGGAAATTTTTTAACATGAATACACATTTGAGATTTAACATTTATTAAATACACTTAGAATACGTACCTTTTCTTTTCACCAACAAAGATAAGGAATTTAATTCTAATTCTTTAAGCTTTAATTCTGTCTTAATATTCATTCAGGAATGACCTACTGACAGACCCATTTTGGCTAAAATTTTCATGGCACAATATGTTTGTTTTCACAGGTTCTTCAGCATTGCAGTCACCTCAGATGGTTGTGTATGCTACTTTTACACCTCTCTATTTGTTTGAAAAGAAGATCTTTTCATTAGAGAAGATGGTAAGTACTCAGGACCAGGAAACACAGCATCATATATGATGTGTATGTGTATATGTGTGTGCAATTACTTCTTGTGATAAAAGGTATACCAGAATTTAATTAAAATTCTGTCTTTAAAATTAGGCACTTGGACACAGGGACTTGGAACACCAAAATTATCTTAGATGATGTCAGTGGTTCCGTCTTTTTAAAATGTGGCATATATTTTTATCAATTCCTCCCATGATAAGCAGAATGAAAAGATATAAATTATATATTTTAGTAAAAATCATGCAAGTCATTTCTAAATAATTATTAATCATTTTTTCGTAAACAGATTGTACGTATTTTCTTAACATATGATTTAAATGAATTCACACCCAGAACTGGTAAATCACCCAGAACTGTTACCATCTTGTATCTTAAAATAATGCACACACAAAAAAATGTTAACTGCTTTTTCCTTATAAATCTGACAACTTATAGGAACTTAGAAAATGTATACAAAGAGAATGAAATTAAAATATTTATAGTATAAACACCTAGACATAGGCAATGCTAACATTTTAGTACATGCTCTCTGATTTTTTCGTCTATGCATATAGCCTGCGTATACATATGTATACTTTTTTTGCACAGTACGATTAAATTTTATGTTCTTTTTGGAAACTGGCTTTTTCACTTGACACTGTACCATTAACATTTTTCCATGGCATTAAATATTTGACAACGTAATATTTAGTAGCTGCATGGAATGTATGGGTTTCTCATATTTTTAAATTTTATGTTTTGTTCTTGGACATAAACATTATTTTTCTCCTCTTATAAAGGTAAAAGCCACCAGATTACTCTTCAGTTTACTTAGACAAACACCCTACTGCATTTGGGGTTTATTGAATCCTAACCCTTTGGGAGACTTTTAGACATTTAGCACTTTGTTTCTAAAATTCCATTTGTTCCAAAATCACTACATTAAAGTATCAGACTAGAGAGCACGTGGTAGATATCAGCCTATTGTATCCGCAGGGCATTGTTTCCAGGCCTCCCCACAGGTATGAAATTCCAAGGATGTTTAAGCTCCTTAATAAAACAGTGTGGCATTTGCATACACTCTACGCACATCTTCCTGTATTTTTTAAATTATCTCTAGATTACTCAGAATACCCAGCCCTGTATAAATGCTATGTAAATAATTGTCATACTGTATTGTTTAGGGAGTAATGGCAAGGGGAAAAAAGTCTTTACATGCTCACTTCAGCCACAAGCATGGTAGGTAAGCCTAGCTATACAATCCAAGTTAGCAACAATGTAACTTTTTTCCTAATATTTCAATGCCAGGTAGGTTGAATCTGTTGATTCTAACCCACCGATATGGAGAGCCAACTGTAATTATATCTGCAAATGTTTATTTGGTTAGTTAGAAACATCTAAGTATTAAAAATTCAGTGGAAATTTGGTATGATGATTATTGTGCTTTACTGTGCATTGTACTTGCCTTCTAGGGATTCCCAAGGAGCATAATATTATCATTTCTTCTTCCTTTCTCCCCTTCATCCTCCTCCCCCTACTTTTATTTTAGATGGAAACTAATGCTACCTGCAAAAGGTTGCCATGGAACAGGGATAATACTGTCAAACTAATAGGACGAATGTACCATTATGAATAGATAGTGTCAGTTTCTCTTTTAATCCCAAGTTAATTAACTTTAACATGGGTAAATATAAGGGTGTTCCCCACTCCTCCCTGCAACTTGTGTCTCTTGCGAAGATTTGAATAGGCCATCTCAGCCATAGTTTTGTTTGTTGGTTTTTTTAAATTTCTTTTCACGGCAGTGACCTTGGTGCTGTCTTAGATATTCCGGAGAGGTTAAATATTCTAACACCACGGACTACATGCTTTGTGAAGTACCATGGTCTCACATAAAGGAAGCACTTAAACACTTTTTCAGACTGCAAAATGTAAGAATGGGATGAATACATTACAAAAAGAAAAGGGCTCAAAATAACCCATGTGAACTTTCTACTTAAAAACTAACATTTAAGCACAAAGTAAGTTTTGAATTTAAAAGACAAAAAATGACATATTTATTCATAATACAACAGATATTTATTGATTATCTATTATTATGTGCTAAGCAATGATCTAGGCTCTGAGGATACCTTGATGAGCAAGATTAACAAGGTGCCTTCTCCCAAAGTTTAGAGTTTAATGAGGGAAGCAAAGAAGCAAACAATAGTAAAAAAGTAAGAAAGCTGGTGTAATGGAGAGCATACTGGGTGCCTGGCATGTGGTAGAGGTGGTGTTCAAATAACATGTATAGGATGAGTGACCCAATGAATGAATGGATGGAAAAATGAATATGGGACCCATAGAAAAACACATTTTTCTGTCTAATCGTTGGCTTGGGAATTCTTCCCAAAGGAAGAAATGTTTAAGCAGCATCCTTAAGAAGTTAACCTAATAAATGGGAAAACCTGTTCAAAGCAGAGGACAGCCTAGAGGTGAAGGAGAACCCATTGGGTTCAGGGAACTGCTAGAAGTTAAATAGACTGCAAGGGAAGAATCCTTAGATGCAACTTGAGAAGTTAAAGGGAGTCAGGGCATAATATTATAAATCCCCCAAGTGGGGGGTCGTAACGGCCTCAGCAGCCCGAGGCTCAGCCATTAGCTCAGTGTCTGTAACAGTAATTAAATAAACTTCAAGGCAGTGATGAACTGACTATAGTGTCACAAGCTCCTAACTTGCCTTCTGACTGTTCACCGTTAGCTGTTAGGGCAATCTAGTTCTCCTGGTAAAAATCAAGATATAATGGAGATATAATGTTTTTAAGATAAATCTATAGAAAAAGTTCTGTTCTAATGGAATTTTGTTAAATGGTGACTCCTCCCATTTGATAAAAATTAGAGCCCCAAAGGCAATGAGACCAACATATAAAATAAAAACAATACCTTACATTTATTTGAAGAAGTGGTCCAGGATACAAGAAAAACAAAAAACAAAAACAAAACTTGGGAAGGAAAAAGGTATCATGAGTTACCCCACATTTCCTCTATCTCCGTGTCTTTGAGTGTTCTAAATGGGTTTAGTTGTATTTAAATGGGTAACCTGAGAGTTCTAGACGATCCTTTCCCACCTGCCCAAACTCCTACTTTTGGAATATTTGAGGTGGGCTAGGGTAAAAGAGTGAAAGGGTCTCCTGGGCAAGGAAACTTTACCACGTGAATTATTTTAAATATTTGTTGAGCACCTGCTCAAGGATTCACTAGAATGACCCATTATTCTAAATTCTTTTCTGCCCCTTATTCTCGTCTAAGGAAACTTGAGATACTTTAACGAGGTTTCTCAACATCAAACTATAATAATTATTAATTATGGTACTTTATAATGTTCAGAAATATTGTATATTAGAAATAAAATGAAGCATGAGAAATTGGCTTACATAACTTAAATCGGTCTAGTACTTCTGTGGATTATTCAAACAATATAGTAGTTACTGAGGTCAAATTTAATTATTTCACACAATGGCTCACATTTTCAAAATGTTGTAAATTGTTTTGTTTTTTAATACTTGACAGCTCAAAAACAGAAAGTAAGTAGATCACAACTTTGGTTGCAATTGTAAAAAGGAATTGAGGTTTGTACTAAATTTTATAAATAGTAAACTATCTGGGTAATATGCAGCTTATAAATACTACTTGGAGTATTATTTTTATTTTTGATATTACCTAAATGTAAATTTTATTGCAATACCATTTTTTGTTACTGTAACTGAGGCATTTTCTTTTTGAATAACACCAATAAATTCTATCATAAATTCCCATGAAAAGGATTACTTTCAAATATTGGGAAATTTCTAAAATTTGGCAGGGTTAAAGCTATAGAAAAAAAGGTTTAGACTTTAGAACATCCAGAAAAATAATTTTTAAGCTGCTATAAGGCATCATTCTGGAATTTCTGACATTTTTCCAAAAAACTACTAACATTCACAAAAGGGATAAAGGGGATGTGGTAATTTTACCTACTTTTCAATTAGTCCTTTTTTTAAATATCAAGCCACTCTCTTTTACTTTGAATATTTACAACACTTTTAAATGGCTGGTCTAGACTCAGCAGCACCCTGACTAGCTCCTTCTTAACAACTGTTAATTGTTATAGTGATTAATCCCCGGATTCGGGAAGAACTCTCCTTTCTCACAGATACCTGCTCCAGAAGTTTACTTGTGCCTCCCTGAAGTTTAGGCTGAGCTATAGAAAAAGTTGCAAGTGTTCTAGCTGAGGCCATAGAATAACTTGGAATAGGCTGAAAGCTGAGTTTCTGGTCTTAATCACCATTTTAAAATTTTACCTTTTCAAGCATTTCTATTCACATGGAAATGTAAATAGATCCTCCTCCCTATTTTGTACCTACTAATTTATGCTTCTTAATCCCTGCACCCTTCCCTCATTCATCCCCTCCTCCCTCCCAGCTGATAACCCTCCAAATGATCTCCACACCTATTGTTCTGTTCCTGTTCTGGCTGTTTGCTTAATTTATTTTTGGAAATGGGGAAGCCAGAGAACTTATATGTATGGCCCATAGACATGAACTAAAGGGGTGGGGGGATTGCTGGAGTGAATGGGGGCACTGGCTGGACGGGTGTGGATAAAGAGGGGGAAAACTGGGACAACAGTAATAACATAAGCAGTAAACTATATATTTTTAAAAATAAATAAAAATTTAAAAATAAAAACCAAACCTAACCAAAGCAATGTGAATAGAAACAATGCCAAATCACTAGGAAGAAGCATAATTATTGGTAAAACTGATTTTAATGTAGTTGATATTTTATTTTAACTGTTTCAACATCTAGACCGAGCATCCGAATTTGATTACAGTATACATCCTTTTAATTTTCACACGCTCCTTGATTTCTTCCGGCATATTTCAGCCGGCAGTCGCTAACTGAAGTTCTGCTTCGGCACTCTTCTGGATGGCTCCAAAGCCGAGCGGCATGGGAGAGCTGAGCCGTGGGATATGGGAAGCACATGTGTGGGAAGCTGCCCACTTTGGCAGGATCCAGGGCAGCCCGTATCCTCTGTCCTTCTGTGAATGGCCCCATTGTCAGAAGGGCCCCGGGGGATTTCCTGTGGGAGCTGCCTGCTGGTTTTGCCCGGGTGAGGGCATAAACTGTAGACAAGGCAACGACTTAAGTTTATCACCTCATTGACCTGACACACTCAATGCAGCAGGTTTTATAAGCATTATTTAGGAATTGCTGGTGGTTAAACAAAAAAAGCACACAAACTTTACTATTAAGTACCTATATCAAAGCTTTCACCCACAAAAATAATGACTGGTTAATTTTGGACCGAAGCGAATGTGCTAAGATTTTTGCGATCTCATAGAATCAAACTTTTAGAACTCAAAAACAGCTTATAGCTCCAGTCTCTCATTTTGTAAATAAGGAAACAGGGTCCCAGAAAAATGAAAAGATGTTAAGAAATACAAAAGGCAATAGTGCTTATGTTAAGGGAGGTGGAAATATAGCTGGTTATGTTTTCTTTTATTACTGCTACATCTCTATAGTAGTGATAGTATTTTTCTAATGACAAAAACTATTACTTTAAAAGCACGAGGCAATTGCAAGTATCCTTTTAAACCTACCTTCCACCCGTTAGACCACTTCTGCTGAGAAGCTAAGAGAATACGGCCTGTCCCACATCTGCAGCCATCCTGTGCTGGTGACCAGAACCAGGTCCTGTCCTCTTGTAGCTCCCCCGAAACCACCCCCTGTGCCTCCCTGGAAACTCTTTCGTCAAAAAAGGGAAACTGTTATAACAGACGAGCCTCAAGGTATGGTTTACGTTGTCTGGAAATCTTTCTAATTAACACTTCTTTGTATGGAGGCCTCATACTTGCATGTGTAAAGAAACCACCCAGCATTACACCTAAAGCCATCATTTCAGTTGCTGTCTACTTTGTAAAGTACGTCATTGTCTAACCACTATGATGTATACCTGAAACTGACACAAAACATTATTGAATGTGAAAATAAATACACTTTTGATTAAATGGAGACAAATTCATGTCCAAATTTTATTTCTTTGAAGGATTAACTCTCCACCGAAGACGAGCAGTTTGGTTCATGTCTAAACTGACCAGATATGTCAAAGCCATTCTTCGGGTGATGGCATTATGGCTGTTTTGATGGTAGAGAAGGGGTTTGTAGTAAATGATATGGAAACCTAGGTAGCATGGGCTAAGCCACTGGCGTGAGTTTCTAATATGGAAATCACTGTAGGACACAGCATTTGAAATAACTGGTTTCTACTTAGGAATAGAACTTCTGCCCTGGATTTCCTCCTAAGGAAATATTGTCACTTAGCATCTTCATGAATGGCAGTTACCCTCAAGAATAAGTAGATTCACTGTGGCCGAGAGGGAGCCAGGGGAAGAGTTCACACCTTGATATCAGTCTCTCAGTTCATTTCCAAATTCCTCACAGAGCATGGCTAAATCCTCAGTCCCTTAGTGCTTTTCTTTAAAAGTCTTCATTCTTACTCCATTTTTCATAAGCGCCAACTTTGAATGGAAGAGAGACCAAGATGGCAAGAGAAGAAGTGAATGAGACCATAAGTTAAAAACATCAATTTTATAGCAGAAGCACAAACATACGGAGATGCACTTAAAACAAGAAAACATGAATAATTTAACAATTATGACCTAGCAGAGTAACTCATGATTTGTTTATGTTTCAACATAAATACCCTTTCCATCGCTCCCTGAACACTTGTAATACTTTTATGAAGGATGACAAAAGACTGGAGTGCGATGATATATATATCTCGGAAAGTTTACATTAGGTTTACCAACAACAGCTTTTGTCATTTGTGGTGTGCATTTCCTTGCTTTTGCGTTTTCTGCCCTTGTCCTCTCCACCACCTCATTTTTGTCCAAGCGTATTCATGTTCTAGGGAACATACCTAGTGCCAGTTTCCTGAAGGCATCCCAGTGAAACCTTTAAATGTACTTCGAACGTCTGGTCCCATGACCCATGGCTTGAACCTCTCTCGGTGGTGATACTTGCTGGGGCTACCAGTTCAAGCACTGCTGACTCCCCACTGCAGCTGACCAGAGAGGCACCTCTCGGACACAGCATGGTACATGTGTCTCACTGGTACTCAAGAGCCCAAAGCTGCCATGGCCACATGTGCTGAAACACATACCTGTTCCTTACGATCTACTTCCAATCGCAATGTCCCCGTTTTTAAAGTAGAAATAACTATGAACCATGTAACCATGCTTTCTGCCTACATTCATACAGCCAGTATAGCTGGTAGCAAAGGTTTCTCTAGCACAAAATGTTTTATTCTTGCCAGAAAAGAAAAAAAAAAGAATATTATCTAATTTGGGTGTAGAGGAGAAATGGTTAATTTGCTCTTTATTTTGACCTATCTGCCTCTCTCCCTCCTGCTTGATTATTGTAGTCATTTTTTTACATTCTTTGTGTTTCTGCAGTAGGTTCTTGTTGCCAAAAAAGTGCTGAAAGACACTTGAAAGGAAAGAAAATTTCTTACCTTTAAATACAATATTTTAGATAAATGCATGGAGACACACTTAAAACCATTGTTCATTCAGATCACCAAGAAATTGCTAAATGAAAGGGAAAATATTAAACGTGCAGACATTTTCTGATTTCACTACTGATCGTCATGTAATTCCATGCGCGTGACTGCCTTAGTAAACTAGACCAGAGAATCTAAGGAGCAGTGCGTTTACTTAATAGTGTTGTCCCACTCTGAGGCTCACCACATAACTGCCTTTCGTCTTTATGTTGGATTTACATTTAGAGTGAAAATTAACAGGAAATGGAGAGAGAGAGATTATTTCAGAGGTTACCCTAGAACAGGCACAGAAAAGTCATGCCCATGTGTCAAAACCTCACCTCTGTTTCTCCAGTGGTCATCACTGCAGGAGCTTCTGTTACAATAACCTTCTTTAATGTTTAATTTCAGTGTTCACACGTTAGTGTGCGGGCTCTGTACAGGACATATCCTGTAGGGATATCCACACGTCCTTTCTCAACCTACTGCTCCCTTTGCTACTCGTGACCTTCCTTTTGTTATATTTCTGTTCATCCACTGCTATTTCCATGTTATTGGTCCTCATTTTCTCTTCATGTCCTTAACAATTGCATAGGGATTAACTAAGTGAACACCTTTTTATACTAAAAGACTTTTAGACAGTCATTCTTATACACGAAATAGCAGAAAATACCAAGTAATAACTCCAAAAGACATTACTAATGATTTCCATTGACACCTCCTCATTTCATGCTGTAAACCTTAAAAGGAACTGAGGAGTAAGCTAACGAAATCTCACACTGACATGATTGATAAGCTTTCTCAATTAAAAAAAATGAACATGTATCCTAGGACATTCCTGTTTAACTCTACTGAAATTTGCTGGGTAAATAGTAATCTAATTAGCATTGTATGTAGTCTTAGAAGATGGAAAGAAAGTACATCACACTGCCTGTTTCTTTTTAGAATTAATAATAAAGAAACCTGAACAGTTTCTTGAAGTATCAAGCCCATTTTTGAATTATAGAATGACTCCATTTACAATTCCAACTGAAACGTAAGTACATTACATTCTTTCCCACAAATGCATCTTGCTCTCAAAAAAGGTATTTTGTGGTTTGTGTGGTTAAAAATAATACTAAACTGGAACATTTCAAAAAATATCAATTTAATTAAAAGGTGAAATATGTTCATGAAATCTATTAAAGGACATCTCCCTAATCTTGTATAGCTTGTGGTTTTACTAATTTACCTAATTAACAAACATGTTTTGCTCCCCTTTTATGTGCGAGTGTTATAGGCAGAATGTTATGTACTGCTAAAATTCATGTGTTGGAGCACAAGCCCCAATGTGGCTGTTTTTGGAGATAGGGCGTCTAAGGAAGTAAGTATGGTTAAATGAGGTCCTAAGATTAGTGCCCTCATAAGGAGACGGAGCGCTCTCTCTCTCTCTCTCTCTCTCTCTCTCCCTCTCTCTCTCTCACTCTCTCTCTTTCTCTTCATCCACTGAGGAGAGGTTATGTGAGGTCACAGCAAGAAGATAGCTGTCTGCAACCCAGGAAATGAGTCCTCACTAAAAATTGGCCACGCTTGCATTCTCATCTCAGACTTACAACTTCCAGAACTATGAGAAAATAAATTGCTACTGTCTAAGTAACCTAGGCAACCTAGAAAGTTAATACAAAACACTGTATTTCACTTGGTGATAGAAAGATAATGTACTTGTCTTGCCCGGGAGGGATGTTAACTTCTGGGGAAGCTGGATGTGTAAGTAAATAATTATAATAAAATGTAATAATTGTCATCACAAAGGTATGTCCCAAATTCTATGGTTGTACCTCAAAGAACTTATTTTGCAGAAATAATTAGAACCACAGCTATCAGAGTCCTGATGTCAGTGCTTGTGCCAGTGGCGGTGGAACGTGCCGCCAGCCTGGGATATAGGCGGCTCTCCTCCTCGTCTCCCTGTGGGCAGTCTGTGGGTAGTCTGTGGGTGAGGCCCTGCCAGCTCCTGTTCCTCTATCCCCTGCTGATAGTCTAATTTAAAGTGCACTTCAGGACCACAGAGGCGTTAGCTGAGGCCCAAAATTTGAGTCCTAAAGGTCCATCCATGCTGTCGCAATGGGTAAAATTTTCTTCCTTTTTTACAGCCAAATAGCATTCCATTGTGCAAAAGTCCCGTAGCTGTGTTTTATCCACTCATCTACTGATGGCCGCTTGGGCTGCTTCCACATCTTGGCGATTGTAAATAACACTCCAATGAACATATGGCTGCTTACTTGTATTCTTTTGAATTATGAAAAAAGCCAGCCACGGAAAGACAAATACCAAATGATTTCACTCACATGTGGAATCTAATGAACAAACTGAACCAACAGGCAAAACAGAGACAGACTCACAGATAGGGAGCAGGCTGGCGGTTCCAGGCAGGGCTTCGGGAGTGCAGGGATTGAGCAAAAAAGAAAAAGGACTCATGGACACAGACAACAATGTGATGATTGTGGGGGAAGGGGAGGGTAGAGATGGAAGATGACATAAAGGGGATAAATAAAAACATACAATAAAAATAAGTTATTAAGAAAAAGTTTGAGTCAGTTGCTGTGAAGGTGATTGGTTAGCCCACCTGCCCTTTCCGTCCTTTCGTGCTGCACTCCCGTGTCTCCCCCTGTCTTCTGCTCCTTTAAGATTCATCAGTGAGGCTTCAGCATCACCTCACAAACTTCAGATGCCCCCTTTTTCTGTCCTAATGGGATTTGGGGTTCTAGGCTTTGCTGGGTTTTGTCATCAATCTGTTCTTGTCTGTCCCTAAGGGATGTTACTGCTTTAATTATGACACCCCCATTTTGCCAGTTCAATATGATTTTGCCTTTATTTCTTTTTGTTTCTGCTGAGACCCCAGGGGGTTTGTAGGAGGGAAGAGTACCTACAATGCAATACACTTGTAGTCAGCCTAGTGTCTTGAACTGGATGTGCATCTCTGGTCATGATTTCTTGCTCCTCCTGCCCCTCATCTGCATGTCGGCTGCCCTGGCTCTTCTCTCCGCTCTGCTCCTCACCCATTGGACCCAGAACTCACTTTACCTTAATTCCTCTCTATAACCTATTCCTTAGAACCAACCAAGCAAGCAAAACCAAAACAACAAGAAAAATACCCGACATATTTGTGTATACAGCAGACTTTTTTTTTAATGATTTCGTGGAAAGTATGGATAAGTTGAAGGAGCTATTATATTTTTGTCATATTTTAGTAACCCAGTTAATTAAAAGAGAGGCTTAGATACTTCTGCTTTTAGAAGATCATTCGGCCACTCTGCTATTGGGAATTCCCATTGACGGCCATCACCCATAGTCTCCCAGCTTCTTACCATGTTGGATAGTCTCATCCCTCTTCTCTTTTTCCTTTCCTTTCCTCTCCTTTCCTCTCCTTTCCTCTCCTTTCCTCTCCTTTCCTTTCCTTTCCTTTCCTTTCCTTTCCTTTCCTTTCCTTTCCTTTCCTTTCCTTTCCTTTCCTTTCCTTTCCTTTCCTTTCCTTTCTTCTTCTTTCCTTTCCTTTTTCTGGTATATTTTATTGAGTATGCTATTGCAGTTGTCCCATCTTTCCCCCCTTTATCCTCTCCGCCCTGCACCCCTTCCCATCCTCCCCACACCTCTTAGTCCATGTCCATGGGCTGCACACACCAGTTCTTTGGCTTCTTAATTTCCCACACTACTCCCAGCCTCCCCCTGTCTACTTTTTTTTTTCCTCAGCATTTTCCCACCAACGCTTCACCCCTCTTTTCTTCAGGCTCTCCATCCCCACTTCTGCAGTCCTCATTCACAGAGCAGACTCGGCCTCCGTTTTGGTTCCATGCTGCCTCCTCGCAGACTATGTCCTCAAAGCACTTCTTTCCTTACCCCCCTCTTACTCCTCAACCCAGCAAGTAACCTGTTCTGTCAACAACTTTCCTAAATGAATGCAGTTCTTCCCCTGAAAGGAATAACCTGTGAAGCCGTTAAACTAATGTGACTCAGTTTTTCATTCTTTCTGCATGTCAGGTCTTCAGATATTTCACAACAATCATGTCCCATTTAAGTTTATAGTTACGTAATAAAAGAGTGTGCAAATTATTTTCCATTCCTATTAGACTTTGTGGTTACAAAGCCAATTCTTTGTCTGTTAATTCTAAAAAGAATTCAACTTTCTGCTCTTTGGGGCAGAAAGAGTCCTAACTGATGATGCAATGTAATATACCAATGAATGACATTCACTCTATCATCATTGTTGTCATTAATTTGGTAAAAAGTTGTGTTATGCCAACTACTTGTATATGTTATGAATATGTTAACAACGTGTTTTCCTACCTAAATAGAGCATCCTCAGATGTTGCCTTATTTCCTAGATGAATCATACTGAGCATTATTGCTCTGCCGTTTTCTTATGTCAGAGGAACTTCAAGAAACTACACTTAACACTCAGTGGCCCCAGACTACTGACCTTTTCTGGAATGGGTTTGCTTGATTGCTTTAGTTGTAGTTTTAGTTTTGCCTTCTCAGTTCCAATTATTTCTTTATGAATGCCCAATATTGTCTGCTTCTAATAACTTTTTGTGTGTGAGAAGGAAAGTGGTTTTATTTCAGGTGCCAGCAACCTGAATGAAGACAGTAGGCTCGTGCCTCAAACACCATCTGAACATCTCAGCACAGGCAGAGCTTTTCATAAGCAGGAAGAGGGAAAGCAGAACAAAGAGATCCAGGGGAAGGGGTTGAAAACTTTGTCTCCTCCAAATTTGTCCCTAAATTTTTGGAACAATGAGAAGCATCACCAAATTTTTTAAATTAGTTAATGGCTTGTATATAATTAGAATAAAGACCTTAAGGGTTATATATAGGCTTTGCATTTATACTGTAACACTGTAATATTTAAATATTACCCAGGATATAACACACACTCAGTAAATACTAACAAAATTAAAAATATTTTGAGACATCTAAGTTATTCAGATTTTATTTTTACTATGTTCTATCCAATATAGTAACCACCAACACATATGGCTGTATAAATTTCAGATAATTGATATTAGAAAAATTTTGGAAATAAATTCTTTAGCTCCACCAGCCACATATTAAATTCTCAGTAATCAAATATTGTAAAAAACATTTTCATCATTGCATAAAGTCTTTTTAAATGTTTAAAAGAAATGAATTAGTGAGCTGCCTGTAATTGTAGTGTTTTATTATGACACTATTATTATATTTTAGTTTTTATAATTTGACCCACATTTCTATTTTTAGATTAACATAAGAAAATCTAACTCATTTTTATTATATAACTAGGTAGAAGTTTCCTTGTTCTACTGAAAAAGGTCAATTGAATTTAAGTGTCCTAATATAGTAGTTAAAACATTTCAACCTCCCCGGCTTGTGTGGCTCAGTGGATTGAGGGCTAGGCTGCAAAGCAAAGGGTCAGTGGTTTGATTCCCAGTCAGTGCACATGCCTGGGTGGCAGGCCAAATCCCCAGTGTGGGGTAAGTGCTAGGCAACCACACGTTGACGTTTCTCTCCCTCTCTTTCTTCCTCCCTTCCCCCTCTCTAAAAAATAAGTATAAATAAATAAATCTTTTTTAAAAATTTCAATCAACTTTATTTTATGAATAGAAATGTATGATTTGGTGACAAAGGTACTAAAGCTTGTGTTAATGCAGTGATTATAGAAAAACAACATATTATGATTCTATTTCACAGTAATAAATTAGTTAAGATAAATACAGAATTGGTTAAAATAAGACCTAAATATATCTGACTTTATAACTTTGCTTACTGTTTTAGAACAACAAAATTTTTGTTTTATATAAATATTAATACTGATGAATGTTTTGGGTTATTACCTGATAATTAAATCACAAAATCAAATGATTGTTATAGCAACCTGAAAGATGAAGCTTGTTATTCTTAAAGGGAAAAAGAAAAGGACTAAATATAAAACAAAGACAATAAAGAAGGAGGAGGAAGAGGAACAGGAGGATAAGAAGGAATCCAAATTTACTAATATCTGAATATGACAATAAGAGTAGAAAGAAAGACTACAGTCCAGGTCTAAAGCTTTTAATGAATTCAGAGACTTCACCAGGCAGTCCGCAGGTGGCAACAACACAAAGAAGTAGTGGGTGGTATGAGTGGAGGGTATGATGATTATCACTAAAATTGTGGTAATTCTTATGCAGCAATAGATAACAAATATCTGGGTATATAAATATATCAAAGAGGATCAAATTTTCACCTGAATTTGCACAATTAATTTTATTTCAGACATCCCTTAATAAAGTTGTAAAGATATAAAAATCACTAATAGTATATCAAATGCTTTAAAAAATCAAATAGCAATTCTAGAAACAAAGAATACAATACCTGAAGTTAAGAACACAGAATATTTTTCATCATAGATTACGTACAACAAAAAAGAGAATTGGAAAAATGGAAAATAGGTCCAAAGATAATATCCAGACTGAAACATGGAGACCAAAACAAAAAATAACAAATAAACAAGGAAGGAAGGAAGGAAGGGAGAGAGAGAAATGTGGGACAAGTTGAAAAATGTCAACATACTTGCAAGTGTATCTCATGAGTAGAGGATAGAGAGATTAGGAAATAGTGTGTGTGTGTGTGTGTGTGTGTGAATTATCCCAAAAGTTAAAAGAAAAAAAATTCAAGGCAAGGTTCAGGAAGTTCTGAAAAAAATCTCAAACAATGTAAATGCATTTTTTAAAAAACCTGCAGCTAGATACATCACAGTAAATCAATGACAAATATAATACAATAATATATTACTCTAAAGTGAAAGAACTACTGCTACAAAAACCAACATGGATGGCTATCACACACACACAAAATTAGACCAAAGAAGTCTGGTACAAAAAATACACAGTTTGTTTGTAATTAGTTTACTGATACACATTAAGAAAAGAAAGTAAAAGGCAGTGATGGTGTTGGAAGTCGCAGCCGTGGTTGTCCGTGGGCAGGAGTGTCGGCCCTGGTTGGGAGCAGCATCTGGCAGGGGTTGGGGGCACAGGTCATGTTAATATCCCTTGATCTGAATAATGGTGACATGGCCATGTTTACTTTGTGATTTTCTGGCAAAGTGTACATTTCTGTTTTGTACCTTTTGAATGTGTTTTAAATTTCAATGAAACTTTATTAAAGTTCTTGAGTGGCTTATATTATAGTTCACGCTTACAATGCTCATTAGATATGGTTTCAGCCTCCTCTTGGGCATATTAAAATCCGTGATCAGAACATAAGCTGATGAAGAAAGCCATCAAAATTTAGACCAGAGGTCGCTTCATTGTATTATCTTACTTTGGAGCCTCTTTCCATTCGAGTCAGCTAATTTACCTTTTAACGGGCCCTATTATGGTTGAAAACATTAGTGATATTCTTCAAATCTGTTTCCTCTAAGGCCCCCGTCATTTCTTTGTGTCAGCGATCGAGCTCTGAGAAGGGGGTGAGGAGGGACCAGAGGCAGCCCCAGGAGACAGATACGGGCTGTCAGCAGTGTCAGGCCTTGAGCGGAAGCTTCACGCACGGAAAAGACCATTTGCTGCTACTCTGCTTTCTCAGATTTGTTACTGTTACAAATTTGTGAATCTAGTTTTCCTCGAACTCTCATTTTAATTTATAATAAATCTTATTCCATGCACAAATCTAATAATTTCTATGAAAGTTTTCAACACATTTAGTTAGCTGAAGTGAAACATATTTCGTTGCATTTACAGCATTACCACTGTATATTTTATTTTTTAAGTAATTTAAATGACAAATATTTTAGCAAACAAAATCTCACCAAGTGTTGAATCACATTAAAAGCTCAAATAACCAAAACCGTGTATTTGTGTAACTTTAATTTTTAATACATATAATTAGTCTTTACAAACCAAAATATCCTTAGGTTTTAACTAAGTCATAAAGCAAAAATTAAACATTAAGCTACATATTTTAAAGCTTAATTTGTGGATTATGTAACATGCTAAATTCTTTCATAAGTTATACTTCATATACACAGAATTTTCCTACACTTAGCATTAAAATGTCAATGATTCTTAATTTTTCTAATTCATTAGATGCTTAATGTTACCCACTCAGATGATGATTTAACCATTTCAGATGATTTGTTATTTTCTTTCAGCTGATTGAGGTTACGAATTAGTCAGAGAGTTTTAGACTGTGAGAACTGAGACTGAAACTGACCAGGACAAATAGTCTCATGATTTAACACGACTTCTAGAAGTTCCAGACTTCTAGAACCTCTATGTCAATAGGAACCACAAATGGGTTCGTTTTATAACCTGAACTCCCCAATTTACTCTCTGTACTTGACTTTCATATGTCTTCTTTCAGCTTTATTACTTGATTAAAGTGGATTAACTTCTATAGCCCAAATCACTTTAACACTTGATTGAATTCAGCTAATATATTCACTGCTTGATACTGTTAATGAATTTGCTAGCATATTTATCTGTCAGAGCCAAACACAAAGATACGTGAATGACATTTCATCCTACGTGAAAGAAATGTTCCTGCTCTCGTTTTGCTGTGGAGTCACGGTTCCCAAGTCAACATAAAAGCAAGCGTTTTCTTGGCAAGCCCTTGAAAGCGACTGCTACCACTACTGCCTTCACCTGAACAGTCACTGTAGCAAAGTGCCAGACAAGCTCATTCTTGGCTCCCGGCTTTGCTGGACAGAACGGAAGCCTCATAAATGTGGGTGTGCTACCCTCTAGTGGCAGTTTACAGTAAATCAGCGACGCTTAGCTCAAGGTGAATTGTTTTACCCAACACAGGCAAGGAAAAATATCGAAAAGTTTAGGAAGTCTGCATACATTCAATTTAACTTTATCTTTGAACTCCTTTACTATATATATATAATATATGTATGTACACACACAGATATATGTATATATGTCTGTATGTATGTATACACATATACTATAACAAACAAAAAAGAGATTAAGATAACAGAAGTTTGTTTTTGTTTTCCATTAGTCATTTTGTACAATCTCTTATTAAGAAAGGGATGCCTCCAGGATCTCTTTTATCTTCCCTTACTGAAAATGATGAAACTGAAAACTTAAGCCGGCCAGATTCAAGTCAAGTGACTGGAACTGCATCTCAGGTAACTGTGTTACTCTTAGTATTGACCCAATTCTTAATTAGACTGGTTTTTCTTCCATTGTGAAATATACATAAAATGATGCATGACATGCCTCTGAACAGAATAAAGAATACTATTACAATAAACTTCGTATGTATCCCTCACCTATATTAGAAAATTGAATGTCCATCTCTTACAAAAAGTCCCCTCTGTGTCTCTCTTCTGGGTTGTATTTCCTATCTGCCATTCAGAGCTTGGTATTAATTAACTCCAAACACTTCTAATTTTGCAAAAATATATGAGGGCTGTCCATAAAAAGTCCAACCATTGTTAATATAAAGAGAATGGTTTACAGGACATCGATGTAACCTAGCAGCCAAGGAGAGAGGACTAGAATATGCATGCATGAACAATGACAACTTCACTGTACTAGTCAGTGGGGGCGGTAGACACCATTGGGTGAGCACATGTACTGTGTGGCCACTGCATGCAAAATGACTGAGCAAGTAGAGCAATGAATCTGCTTGAATTAAGCATGAACATTCTTCCCCAGAAACTATCTGGATGATTCAGAAGGCTTTCAGGGACAATTCAAGGAGAGCAGCACAAATAAAAAAGTGGCAAAAACACTTGAAATATGGTCAAGAATCTGTTGAAACCGATCCATGTTATGAAAGGCCTGCGACAAGCCTTCCAGGACACACAAGAATGTTGAACATGTACAGACTGCAATCAATGAAGGTCAGCAACTGGCAGGGCGAGAACTAGAAGCTGATCTGGGGATTCCAAAAACTACTGTGTCTGAGATTTTGATGCAGGATCTTGGCATGAAACGTGTTGCAGCACAATTCATTCCATGGCTTTTGCCCCTAGAACAGGAGGGACATCGTGCTGCAGTTGCTAATGACTTGATTCAAACCACTACAGTGAACCAGGTTTCCTCAAGAAGGCCATAACCGGAGGTGAATCGTGTGCCTCTGGCTATGATCCAGAAACAAAGGCCCAGTCGTCCCAGTGGAAGTCTCCTGGTTCTCCACGCCCCAGGAAGATGTGTCAAAGTCACAGCAAGATCAAGACCATGTTAACTGTGTTTTTTGATTGGGAAGACGTGGTCTATCACAAGTATGCCCCTCCAGGCCAAACAAGTAAAAAGGAGCGCTACCTCAGTGTTCTTTGTTGGTTGAGAGATGCAATACAACAAAAACATCCACAGCTGCGGGCAGCTGGTGATTGGCAGCTGGTGATTAGCAACTTCATCAAGACAACGTGCCCACTCATGCATCATGTCTCATGCAGAGTTTTTGGCAAAACATCAATTCACCCAGGTGACTCGGTCTCCCTATGGCCCGGATTTGATGCCCTGCAACTTCTGGCTTCTCCCAAAACTAAAATTACCTTTGAAAGAGAAGAGTTTTCAGACCATCGATGAAATTCGGGAATATATGATGGGGCAACTCATGGCAATTGGGAGAACTGTGCAAGGTCCTGAGGTGCCTATTTTGAAGGGGACAGAGGCATCATTGTCCTATGTACACTGTTTTTCTATCTCCATAAATGTCTCTATTTTTCATATTATATGGCTGGATACTTTTTGGACAGACCTCATATATACCTATATATTCATTCATATATATATTTCTTCAATTGTCTGGTGATGCTTTGTTGTACATATACATTCAAGGGATTTATGACATTAAAGAGCTACTGATTGGAAGCAACTTTATGACATTGATAGACCTTGTCGACTTGTAACTTTAATTCAGGATAATTGGGGGTGAATGAGCTTCATTTGGGGATGAGATTAGCTTCAGATGTCAGATTCGCTAAGGCTTTTCCTGGGCTCTGGTCGGTTTCTCCATTTGAGGGTCCTCTAATCTCCTTGCTGGGGTGGAATGGAGCCACAGGTATTAGCACACAGCCATCAGTGTTTCTGAAGCCAAGCAGCACAGAGCTGCTCAGAGTCCCGGGGTTCAGCACGTGGACATTCACTTCATTCCTCTCCTCCCTGTGTTACAGACTCTCCTGCTCCCCACAGTATCTGTGAACCCAGATCTGAAGCTTTCTCATGTAATTTCTTCACTTGTAGCAACTTCCAGTGTCCTGTTGAGGCAGAAGAATGATAGATACTAAATACATCAAAGAGAAAGGGGGTTTATCTGTATCTTATATAGACATTCAACCCATTCCTGGGTTTGCAGGCCATATCTCAGTGTCTGTTTCTCAGCTACCTGCTAATTGTTTCTGGGTTCTTAAGGTTGGGATGGTTTCCTTTTCACTAGCACTTAGTATTCAGTTATCTCTGCTATATTATCACCTCCACCTACTTTACATCATCCAAAACACTGCTGACATTATCCATCATCAGTATGTACAAATTTACCATTTTAAATTTTATACTTATTTTAATTGTGTTCTAGAGAAAACAGAGCTGTAAATGTGAATTTGACTTAATTTCCCTGTTAAAATTTTGAGGAATTATTTTTATCATTTGAAAGCAGTCGTTCTAAGTTCTGTTCATTAATTGCCAATCATAATCTTGTTAAATTCAACTTGTATTTTTTTTTAAAAGGTGCCTCATACCAAGTTATGTATCTACTTAGGGATATTATTGTTTTAATTTCACTTTTATTATAAAATTCTATCATTTAATACACTCAGATATTTTGTATTTTGGTATCAAGCTTAAATCCTCAATGCATTATTTAATTAAATTCACCTCTTTTGAATTTTAAGTTTAAAAAAAATTATCTGTTTTACCACATGCTTTAGTATTTTCAGAAATCTGTTTCTTCAGTGTTTAAAAGGCTGTATTAACTCTTTTAAAAACTGTGGTGCTTTAGAACTATAAGGTTTTGTTAAATTTATAAATAGTTTCTTAATGTGTCCCTTTTCAATTCACAGGGCAATATTGCTTCACAAGTTATACATGGAAAAGGTAAATTAATAATCTTCCCATGACTTTTTTTTTTTTCCAAGAACATCAAAGCATAAAGGGGTCTCTGCTTCTTGGCAGCTTTGAGCTGTCCCCTGGCTCTTAGCAGCCTCTCTCCCATGTCCCCTGGGATGTAATGAGGCTAATCTGCTCTGGGAGAGAAAAATCAGATAATCTCACTTGTTTAATTCAAGTTTTAAGTCAAAATAAAAGCCAGTCTGATTAGTCTCACAAGTAAAGCTCATGCGTTTTAATGCGTGCGTGTGGCGATCAAAGCACTGGAACTATTGCAAATTTCTAGTTCCTGAATAAGACTTGGCCAAACCTCCGATCCCAAAACGGTGTTAGGTAGCAAATTTAAGTGTAAGAAACCTATAAGAATTTTATGGAATTACTTGATGAACATGAAATAATATTATGGAATCACGGACCATCGGGAAACAATTAAGTAGTCACTTACTGAAATATATTAACTCTAATAGATCTTTCAATTTTTTATCTCTCTTGTTGTCAGAGCCGTTCCCTCTTATATGAATATATTTATCTATAACAGATTTTATATAGGCTAACTAATTTCCGTTATAACTTTATAATCTCTGAAGAATGTGTGCATAAATTTACGGAAGTTGATTGAGAAATTTATAAAGACTCTATTATGCATACGTTATGAATAAATTATCTTGAGTATATGAAAATGTGTCTCTGTATGCAAATTTGAGGCCTGCATGTAAATAATCATCTCAGTAAATGTTTTCTCAAAAATAGACCTCGATATGGGAGCCCCCCCTCTATAATTTTCCATGTCTTAGTAACTTGATATTTAATAACATAGCTGTGTTGACATGGTTGTTTTCTGCCACACACAGATGAACTGAGCGACCTTGGATTGAATGACTCAGTCCATCCAACTGAGGGAGTGAGTTTGGAAAGAGATTTGATCAGCCTGACAACAGCAACACTGGACAGATCTCAGGAGGAACTTACAGAAATAAATAATAGTGTGTCTAAAGAAATATGGTTGGATTTTGAAGACTTCTGTGTATGCTTTCAGTAAGTATATATTTTTGTGTGTGCATTTAATATAGCAGCTATATAAGCTATTAATTTTTAGCTATTATTTAAAATAAGTAAACCAATATTAGTGCAGTGTTGATATAATATCAAACAAAACTGTTAGAAGGAAAAATGGCTGAGTTGATTGCCCACATAAAAAAAATCGAGGCCAGTTTTAGCTTATCTTCATAAACTTATTTGTTAATCAAGATGAAAGCGGTGACTGTCTTTACCTCTTTTAGAAAACTAATTTAGTGCAGCTGTTCTTTTCCCTAGATTTATTAAGGTACGACTGACAAATAAAATTTTAAGGTATTTAAAGTTTACATGGTTTTGAGTTGATAGACATATACATTGTGAAAGACTACTCCCATCAAGTTAATTAATATATCCATCACATATTCACATTTTTTATGAGAACGTTTAAGTTCTACTCTCTTAGCAGATTTCAGTTCTACAGTTCAAGGTTACCAACTATAGTTACCACGTTCCATATTAGATCTCCAAACCTTATTTACCTTAGAACTGAAAGTTTGCACCTTTTTACCAGCCTTTCCCTGTTTCCCCATCCCTCAGGCCCTGGTAACTACTTTTCTTGTCTCTAAGTTATTATTTCTTAACTTCGATTTGTCTTCACCTCGTACAGCATAGAACTGAATCTAATAAACATAATATGTAACAGTAGCCTGCTGCATATAATGACAATAACCTGTTATAAATAATGTTTTTCAGGAATATAAATATTTTCCACAAGCCAAGTTCATATTGCTTTAACTTTCAAAAAACAGAATTCAAGGTAAATATAGTATAATCTCTTCTTCTTTTCCCCTTCTTACACTTAAATCTTTGATAGAATCATGCTAGTAAAAAAAAAAAGAGCCTTCAAATTTATTACGCATTTCTAAACTTGTAACATAATTATATTAGAAAGTTAATTCTTAAGGTTTTATGCTCATCTCTTACCCTGTTAATAAGCAAAACCTTGTTACCTCTTATCCACGAGTGTGATCCACCTGATTACGTTGTAGTGGTTTATTATTATATAAATTCACGTTAAGAAAAGGTTGACTTATAAATAAATGAAGAATCACACAAATAAATTCACTGTACTCGATTTTCCGTGTTTGCTGAAACACGTGCAGTTCCTAAGCCAGGGCATACCTTTCACTAGCATTTCTGTTATTTTTACCCATGTTCTTCCCTCTGCTTGGGGTTCATCCCCCTTTGTTCTTATCGCCTTCATCTAACCAATATCTGCAAGTCCTGCAGATCAGTATGGTTGCCCTTGACCCTGTCCGACCCCCCTCCTTGGCCATAAAATCTGAGTCATGCTCCCTGACTGCACGCACACTGCGTGACCTATTTTTACCCAGACACTGACCTCTCTCTGTTCTAGCTGCCTCATTACTTCTTGGTGCCTTGATCCCCTACCCGCCCACTTGATGTCACATCTCAATGATGTGAGAAAATGATAACTTTTTCTTAGCGTTTGTTGGAACCCAAACTTCACCTTTAACATGGCCTCCAAGGATGGCTTGGTTGTTGCATGGGGTCAGGATTCCTGATTTCAGTGGCCATAGCGCTGCCAGGGCAACTGGGGTCGGTGGTGGAGCTGAGACCTCTCCCCGGCACCGTCCTTGGATGTCCCCTTGGTGCTCAGTGTCAGGGTGAGGCAACAGGCTCTCAAAGGTGCCTTGTGTGGTACCAGGGCAGTCCTTCCATGTGGTCTCCAGGGCCAACCCACCCCCAAATTCTCAAAAATGATAGCAAATGACAACTCTGCTTTGAAAACTCGCACAGGCATTCGCACAGAGCCGGTCAATCCAGGGTCCTTCATAGGGTTCGACGGTGAACATTTGAAACAACTGTCTCTATTACCAGCATGTTGTAGCTAAACAGAAACAAAGAAATACAGTGTCCAATGCTTAGTATTGCATACTGGGGGAAGCCAACATTTAACCATTGTTATACTCTATCAAGCATTTCCAGCAATCGTGTCATATTTGATTAAATTACAAGATTTCATTTTTCACAGTATTACTAGAGATTTTTTTCTGATTTTAACTGGTTATTTACATATTGCGGTAAAGTAATATGAAAAGCGTTGAAAGTATAGTGACAGTTAAATTCTTTTAAGACACTTGCCATACACCATCAATCGAAATTACTTTGAAGTGCTGAGAATCTGAGAGGCAACAATTGCAAAACAGTCGAGGTTCCCAGCCTTGGAGCCAGGTGGAAAGAAAGACCTACTTTTAAATCTCAACTTTGCCCCCTGCAAGCTCTGTGACCTCTGGAAAATGCCTTGCCCTCTCTGTGTTTCAGTTTCTTCATCCATAATTATGGCTCTTAGGAGTACCGCATCAGATGGGTTGAGATCATGTACCTGTAACTCTTATGTGGCTTTTAATGAATGTGTGATCTTGTTCAGTATTTTCTTACATCTCCAAAACAAAAATCCAGTCTGGTGCATGAGCATGCAATGAGTATATTTCTGAAGATATTATAGAAAGAAGCGAGAGAGGGTTTATTCCACACACCACTCTGTAAAAAACTTTAATGCACCCCCATTAGACACTTTCACTCCCTGCCAAAGTTACTCCACGGCCTCTCTGTCTATCGGGGACCCATTGTCTGGGCAATGCTCAGCCTGGGTCCAGTCTCCTCTTCTCTTTGTTATCTCTGGGACAAGAATATCCTTTTTCTTTACACACAAAGATGAGCTTTGACTCTCTGGTGTGGGGGCCAGTCCCACACAAGCCCTACAGACCAACATTCACTTGGTATGATTGTCTTCATATTACAAAACCTGTAAAGTACTTATTTTGGTGTCTGGAATACATTCAGCTCTTTGTAAATGTTAAGTGTTGTATTATGATGAGAAGAGGGAGATACAGCATTTGTAGATGGATATGAAGGTCAACGGTTGCTCTGATTTCTTGCAGTTCTCAGATGAGCGTGTGTCTTACTATCTATTTGTGGATAGTCCCAAACCTATTGAACTACTGGTTTGCTTTTCTGCGTTGGTGCGCTGGGGAGAATCTGGAGGTGAGAGGACCCTGAGGAAATTACAGACTTACAGCCCAGCTCATTTTCATTCCGTCCAGGGAAAACACACTAATAAGATTTTTAGGCTCTGGATGAAGGTAACTAATTTCCTCTTCAGCTCTCTAGGGGGGTCACACTTACCCCTTCTCCTGTGATGCTCTTACTCCTCAGACATCAAGGTTTGCGCTCACTCCTACCACCCACACCGCTTCCTGCAGCCATCTGTTTGCCGCTTTGGCACACCCAGTCGCTCTGTTTGTCTTTCCACCTATACATGTCTTCATTCTCGAGTCTTTCAAAATCTGTTGAAGAACATGAACTCTTTCCTCTTTACTTTGAGAGTTCTGAAGATCTTTTTCTCCATCCCACGTTGGCCCCCTGCTTTCACGATTACACTTTATAAGTCATAGTACCAATGACTATATCATCTCCATCTTCTCAATTTCAAGCTCTCTGACCACCACACCCTGACTCTCTAGTTCACTCTCTCTGGAACTGTCACTCCTAAGATGCTTTGCCTCCACTGGGACCACCGTCCATCGACCCTACCACTTTTTCTCCTTCCATCACTCTCCTCACATCTTTATTTCTCTCATTCCCCGGCATATTTCTCCTGATCCACCATCATAATTGTATTCTCACAGGTACCTCAACACAATTGTTCTCATCCCCTCCTCTCACTTTCCTGGCAAAACCACAATGTTGGTTGAATGAACTACACGATGGAACTTTGCACTAAACCTGTGGCTGCATCAGAGCAGCTGAATGTGACTGGAGAAAAAAATTATCGCCAACCTCACTTTAAATTGAGGACTGCAGATCTCAAAAAGCAAACACACACACACACACACACACACACAAAGAAAACCCAGGTACTGATGACTTTTCCCCAGTTCCCTCATTCTCCCACTCTCATTCTTCCGGGTGACTCCCTCAGACCTTTGAATCTCACTCTTCAGATGCTCAGCACCCACTCTCATCCTTACTCATTTTCAACTGATGACCTTGCTGCAGTTTTCACTGAAGAGATATGACAAGGTCAGAAATGGCTTCATCTTCCCATAATGGGCTCTCCCCAGCTCCAGTCAGCCCCCCCTCCCATTCTAGTGAATGGAGTGTCCCTGCCTCTAAGAACAGCCCCTTGCACATGCATATACAAATGCACAAAATGTCCTCAATTACGTGGCCTGTTTTCTTAAAGCATTTATCTCTAACTCAAATTAATAGTCTCTGGCACTATAGAGGGTCAAGAAATATTTTTTTTAGTTGTCAATATTAAATGTCTTGTCAGCTTTGAAGGCAGAGACTATGATTTTTAACCAAGATATAGCCAGTGTTTTGAATGGTGTCTAGTATGTATCAGATGGGCAATAAATAGTTGTTTAATAAACTTTCAAACTTTAGTGAAGTTTAGTGAAGTTTAGTGAAGGCTTAGTACTTCCACCTAACTGATAGCTCCTAAGCCACACCATGTCCTACGACATTTAAATCCTATGTGCATAGAGCAATTTTGGGTCATGCTCGGACCTTATACGCTCAGCTTGAGTGTTATTTGGAAATAGGGTACAAACATAAGTCCCAGAGGCCTAATGAGGCCACATGGTGACTATAGTTAAAATACTGTGTTATATGTTTGGAAGTTGCTAAGAGAGATCTTAAAAGTCCTCATCACAAGAAAAAAAGTTATGTGTGGTGATGGATACTAACTGAAGCTTCTGTGACAATCATTTCACAATACATATCAAATCATTTTGTTGTTCACCTTAAGCTGATACAATGTTACAATTTCATCTCAATTTTTTTTTTTTAATTTAGAAAGCACCTTGCCCTCAGCTGTAGATGAAGAATAGTCAATATTATTTATTTTTTAAGAAAAAACACTCAATATTAAAATTAACTTTATGTGAATTCTTTACTCTTTCTACACACAGTCAAATCTAAGAATCAAAAGTAAAACTTAGATAAATAATGGAATATGTTGACCTCGCTTTGCCACCATCTTAGGAAAATCTCTTATTTTCCGAAATGTGGTGTCTTTAAAAAAAAAAAATTACTTCTAGAAGTATATTGTAATTACAGCCAGAGGTAAGGAAAGTGATGGTGCGCTATAATGAAGTGTCCTTGTCTGTCCTCCTTTTCCAAACTTTCTTGTTCCTTGTTTCTTCACTGAGGGGTTGATTTTGAAGAGGAAATAGGACAGGGAGGAAGATCTGTGTCCCACTTCAGTACTATTTCAGTAATTATTTACCCAGAGTAATTTCTAATGTTTTATGAATATTTTATAACATCTCTATGTCCTGATATTATTATTATTATTAATGTTGTAAAGGCCAGCTATATTCTAACAATAAAATTTTAATATTTTTCACTTTTCCTAGCTTTAACAAAAGACAGCCCGCCCATAGCGCCTGGGCTGCTTACAGCTGAAGCATTTTCTTGGAAGTCTCTGCAGCCGCGTGAACTTCTTCTGCGGATTCATACTTATGCTACCAAGGGGGCCGTGGTCCACCTGCCTGTTGGGTGTGGAGTGACTTCATCTTTCTCACATTAAGAATTTTTTAGAGCCATACAAGATGCTAATCACTAAATCCTTTAACAATAAGGAAACGTGGAAATTGTCACCTAAAGCCATTTGATAAAAAACAGGTCTACCGATATGGTTCATGAGAACAAATAAATTGAAAAAAATGCGGCACCCTAAAACCCCTTTTGAAAGATTCATACTTGTCAGAGCCTGGTGATTTGTTTAATAATAAAACATATGGTTTAACCTTGCTCAGTCAGCATTACCTAAAATTCATTTATTGAAAAATCCTTTTAGTTTTCTTGTAAATCTCATTGTATTACTTAGCAAGAACCATACTTTTATTCAACACAAGCTGTGAAACAGAGCATTTTCCCCTGCCAATCTATAGTTTTATCAGTGGTTTGTTTTTAATTTTACTTGTATTTTTATTTTAGATTAAGATGCAGTTGGCTACCTGCATCACATTTTCCATTTTAAAGAAATAAGTATAATCCAAAAGTTTTCTTGATTTTGATAAATAAAATTTAATATGTTACCTATTTCAGCTGAAATAAATATTTTTCTGGATTTCCCAAGATCAATCAAGCTAATTCTATGTGATCAATGACAAACTATGACCCTAATACAAAAGAAAAGCATAAGCAACAAAAATCAAATGCTAAAATCACCCAAGGCAAGCATCGAATATTTCTGAAACTAAAAAATTTGAAACTCCAATATTTCTCACATATGCCCTAGATACTCCTCTAGGGTGAGATTTTCTCAGAAATTACTGCTCTTTGTGAGAGCTCATTCATTGGGGCATTTGAGAGCAGGGAACTAAGGGAGGATCTTCTTATATTCATGTCTCCCTCCACTGGGCTTAACCTGTCAACATGTATATTTTGAACATTCTCCAACTGCTCAGTAACTGAGAGAAAATGAATGTCCCTGCTCTCAAGGACACTGCAGCCCTGAAGGAAACACATAAACAACATGCGTGAAATAATGTATTTGTGGAAAAACGACTATGTGAAGTCTGCAAAGTCGTATACCACCATGAATTATTGTTGTTAGGACAAAATCAAGAGGAGTCGTTCCACAATGAGACTGTGGTGTATGGGAGCCATCTCCAGTTGCATGCAAATTTGTCGTTTAGTGTAATTATTTTTGCCTGACAGTTAGAGAAACGTAGATTCCATGATATCTCATGATTCCTTACAGTGAAAATTCAAAGGTCCTTATTCCGTCTGTGTTTAAGAGTTCAACATGTACTAATGTTTGACTTGGAGTGCATATTGCCATTAAGAAACACACAAAGGAAAGAACTCCAACAAAGAGGAACCTTGTTTTCACCCATTATCCATTGTCCTTAGGAGACATCTGCTGCTCCTCACCGCACACTCTCCGGTTGGGCACTCCTTGCACATCTGCAGCATGGTGAATTTTGTCGCTGGGGATGAAGACGTGGTGCTTCCCAACTTCGAGCCGGTAAATATTTTAGCAACTGTGACTTTTTGTGTGTGTGCCTTATTTTCCAATAATTTGAACTAAATCATATGCTTATTTTGTATTAACTTATCCACTTTTTTTTTTTACCTTTTAAAACTCTTAAGTATATTCTGCAAGAAATTCCCAAATATGACATGTCTAATAAACACTCTAAACCCTGCAGGATACAAATAAACTAATTTTAGTGTTTCTCCAACAACTACCTTCCCCTCTGCTCTGTTGAATTCTCTTTCACACCTGTTAACATGCCACGTAGATTCCATAGTATTAGTAGTCTTTTGGGGCACGTAAAGGACCAGTACAGTCCTTTTTAACACAGTTTAAAATTTTGATATTATACCTCTTCCTTGACCTAAAGAATTTGAAGTATGCGTCTCTGGGATTTGGGAGGAGAGAATCTATGGAAAGTTCCTTCACTTCTTCATCTCTTCTGTCTCCTCTTGGCCTCTCCTTAGTTTCTGAAAGAAGAGAGGAAGTGAACAGGGCCACCACCTCCCCTAAGGGCCTGTCTTGGTTTTAGATGTCCTCTAAACAGCACCCGCTCTAGGTATGAAGGTGTGTAGTTTTAGGAGGAAGATTTGTACAGGGCCTTCCCACTGTGTAAATCAGCGTCATCCCTCCCCGCCGCTGACCCATTTCCACACAGCGCGTTTTCACATTAATGAGACAGGGCTTTCTCAGCCAGACAGTAGACCTCTTGGTCAGAGTTGTGAGCAGATGGCTAAGACCAGTTCCCTTGCGCTGCATTTCCATGGCCCGTACGAGCTCATGTTATGCGCTTCTACCTTTCTGGCCAGTGGTTGTGCAGGTCCCCCCAGGCTTACCTCCAACCTTTGCTGCACCATCTTTGGCCAGACCTCTCTCTCCTGCCCAATGATCAGAGAGGAAGATCAGCAAGCCCGCCTTATAAATGGAGGCCCCTTATTCCCTTAATTACATTTATCCAGTTAAATTTTAAATTCTTCTAAAAAAAATGCTTTAGATAGCATGGATTATCTGCTTTCTTTGTTTCATTAGGTGATTTAACTCCCTAGGTGCTTGGTTCTTTTGGTCTGTGAACTCATATTTCCCTGGGGCGATCGACTCCTTTCTCTTGTAGAAACTACTGGCTCTCAAGGCCAGGCCAGGGTATTCTTTGGTGCTAATGAAGAAGCAAAGAGGGCAGGCTGGCCCAAAAGCAGAGAAGCCCCAGCTCCTCGGAGCCAAGCCCGGTCACTCCCAGTGCTACCAGTTGACCAGACGGCGTTTATAATCATGGTTGCACCTCACAGGGAAACACCCTAGGTTTTAGGGAATGTGGCGGGAAGTAATGGAGACATGGATGCATTCGGGGCAGGCCAGTGGCATTGGTTTTCATCAGCTTCTCACCCCAGTAGGGAACCTGTTGCAGTCCAGGGATACCTGCTGGGCCACTCCTCAAAATTTCTGCAGGAAACCATGGAACAGTGACCGCACCATGGCGCCCACCAGGAAAAGGGCAGAAGTCGATTCTATAAAGTTGTCCTCCAACTTCACTCTTGGGGCTACCTCCAAGCACCCTCTGCTCTGAGTGACAACCCCACTCCTCACCACACACCATTCAAGATAAGAAGCAAGCCCCTCGGGGGTTAATCAATTTTTGTTCCAAACTACAGGCTTACTGCAATCTGACCTTCTCCTCCTACCCCCAGTTTTATTGGGGTATAATTGACACATAAAATTGTAAGGTAGTTAAAGTGTACGTCCTGGTGATTCGATCTACATTTACATTGTAAAGGACAGCCCCACCTAGTTAATGAACACATCCATCAATTCACAATATCACATCAATTTACCTTTTAATTTGTGGGGGTGCGCAAGGCCATTTTAGTTCTAGCCTCTTAGAAAATTCCAGTTACGAAATACAGTGTTAACAACTATAGTTGCCATGTTTTACATTAGGTCCTCAGACCTTATTCATCCTACAGCTGAAAGTTTATACACTTTACCAACCTCTCTCTATGCCCCCTCCCCTAGCCCCTTGAAACCACTTCTCTTCTGTTTCTATGAGTTTGACTTTTTTAGATTCTACATTTAAGTGATTCCCTGAATTAGCACTTGTCTTTCTCTGTCTGACTTATTTCACTTGGTACAATATGTTCAAGGTCCATTCACGCTGTCACAAATGCAGGGTTTTCTTCTCATGCGCGCGCGCGTGTGTGTATGTGTGTGACCTCTTCTTTATCCATTCATACATTAATGGACACTTAGTTTCCATATCTGGGCTATTGTGAATAATGCTGCAGTGAACACGAGAGTGCAGACATCTCTTCGATACCCTGTTTTTATTTCCTTTGGATATATACCCCAAAGTGGGCTTGCTATCTCATACAGCAGTTCTATTTTTAACTTTTCGCGGAACCTCCATGTTGTCTTCCATATCACTGTCTTGTTCTTGCTTTTATGGTTTCCTCCTGGTTAACAGCAGGATGGAGCCAGCAGCCCCTCCTAGTTCACCCTCTTGTCTTTTTGATCTTCATTGCTCTCTTTCCAAACTCTTCTCTGCCCATCTGTCCTCAAGCCCCATACAGCTGTGTCAGAATAACCCTTAGGCATCCTTCAGTCTAAGTCTGGTTATTAATACTGTGGAGAAATTTCCCTTGGCCCCCAGTATGAGGCGGGTAGTCCTCGAATGCGTTCCCACTGCAGCAGCAATCATGTTCCTTGCGTTGTACCGCAGGGATCACACCACTGAGCAATCTGCCGTGGTGCAGTAAGTTCTCCATGAATAACTACTGAATCATCCATGTAGTAGGAGTTCAATATATTAACAGACATTAAATTTTTGTAAACCCAATTACATCGAATTAAATGAAAGGGAGGCTGGCTGGGATGCTTTGTCTTCGCAGGAGAGCTACCGATTTACAGAGCAGTCGCTAACGATTTTGAAGGCTGTTGGAAATGTGATTGCTAATTTCAAAGATAAGGGCAAACTCTCTGTGGCCCTGAAGGACCTGCAAGCAGCCCACTACCCTGTGCCCTTGCACAGCAAAGAGCTGACGGCGCAGCACTTCAGGGTAAGGGCACTCGCTCTATGATGTTCTTAGGAGGTTATACTTTCTTACATAAAGTGACCCCCAAAATCAGAGCCTGAGAAATATTTTGGATGGAGACAATTTGAGGGGAAGTGACCTTGGGAAACAGAAATGATGGAGTGTGCAGAACGAGATGAGAAAGCCAGAAACCTGTGACAAAGGATGTGATGTCTGCTGCTGTGGGCTGCTGGGGCTGAATTGTCCAGGGGACTCTGATAAACTGTAGGGCATCTCTCAGAAGGGTCCCACTTAAGGCTGGGGGATTGTGACGCATCCACCAAGCCTTTCCCACTGCAGGTGGCCGCTCTCCTGGGCGTTAGCTTCCCCACAGAGAAACCTTCTGCTGGGGAGAGTTCTGGCTTCACTGAGAGCCTTGAGGGAGTGGAACAGAGAGACTTCATGGTCTCCTGTAGGTTTGGGTTCTTCAACCCTGACACTGTTGAAATTTTGGGCCTGGTACTTTTGTTGTGGGGCTGACTCATGCCCTATAGAATATATAGCAGCATGGCTGGCTTGCAACCTCAAGATACCAGCCACATCCTGTTTGAACAACTAAAAAATGACTTCAGACATTGTGAAATGTCCCCTTGGGAGTAGCATTGCCAGATAAAGATACATGACACCTGGTTAATTTTTTTCTTTTTTACTAAAGACTTTATTCTTAAAGAAAAAGTGAGAGGAAGATAGAGAGATTTCCCAAATAGTCTCCCTGCCCCCACACAGGTGCAACGTCTCCCATTATCAACATTCCCCACAGCAGGACATTTGTTAGAATCGGCCAACCTACATTCACACGTCACTATCTCTCAGAGTTTGTAGCTTACATTAGGGATTGTTCTTGGCCTTGTACATCCCATAGATTTAGACAACGGTGTAATGACGTGTATCCACCTTTACGACGACATACAGAAGACTTCCACTGCCCTAAAAATCCTCTGCACTTCTTCACTCTTCACTCTTCCCTCACCCCAGCTCCTGACCACCAGTGAGCCTTTTCACCGTCTCCATAGTTTACCTTTTCTGTAATGTCATGTAACTGGAATCAAACAGCATACAAATAGCCTTTACAAATTGACTTTGTTCACTTAGCAATATACCCTTAAGATTCTCCCATGTCTTTCCGTGGCTCGACAGCTCATTTTTTTTTTAGCACTGAATAATATTGTGCTGTCTGATGGACCCCAGCGTATCCATTCACCTGCCGAAGGACATCTTGGTTGCTTTCAAGTTTGGGCTGTTATGAATAAAGTGGCTATAGACATGCATGTACTAGGTGTGCGGGCATAAACTTTTAACTACTTTGGATGACTGCTGGGTCATACAGTAAGGACATGCTTAGTGTTGTAAGAAGCCACCGACCTTTCTTTCAAAGTGGCTGCACCCTTTTTCATTCCCACCAGCAATGAAAGGAAGCTTCCCGTGCCCTCAGCAGCGATAGGCGGTGTTCGTGCCCCAGGTTTTGGCTGTGCTACTGGGTGTGCAGTGCTATTTCACTGTTCTCATTTGCATATCTCTAATGACTTCTGGCGTGGAGCACCTTTTCATGGGCGTATTTGCCATCTGGGTGTCTTCTTGGGTGAGGTGGATATTAAGCTCTTTGACCCATTTTTAAATCAGGTGTTTGTTTTTTTTTATTGCTGAGTTATAAGAGTTCTTTGTATAATTTGGATGATAGTTCTTTATCAAATGTATCTTTTGAAAATATCTTCTCTCATTCTCTGGTTGTTTTCCTAGTCTCTTCATGTTTTCTTTTACAAAGAAGGAGTTTTTAAATTTATGAGGTCTAACTAATCAGTTTTTTTCATGAATCATGCCTTTAGTTTATCTAAAAAGTTATTACCATCCCAGAGTCACTGTTTTCTCCTAGGGTACCTTTTAGGAGTTTTATAGCTTTGCATTTTATGTTTCAGCCTGTAATGAATTCTGAGTGAATTTTTGAGAAGCATGTAAAGCCTATGTCTCAAGTCATTTCATCAAGTTAAATTTTAATTTTATGCAAACAGCATGTGCAATATATAGATCGTACTTATAGTAAAGTTATTTACACAAAAAGCTTATTTTACTTATCCCAATTTAACTGGATATTGGGTGTTGTTGGGGAAAGGTGATTAAAAACATAATCTCCAAACCCAGAATAATCCAGAAAGGACCATCAAGCACTGTCCTCTTTCTTAATTACCATGTCTTATTGTTTACCTTAGATGGGACGTCTCAGCATATCCAACCCTCTGGACAGCTAAAATCTCCACTGATGTGGTAAATCCATGAATTCCAGTGGGGCGTGTTCCTCGCTCTCTAGCAGGCATGTGCCTTAATCAGGAAGTCAGAGGACTGGCCACTCTCTGCCCCCTCAAAGCACTCATTGAGTCGTCAACCCTCCCATGTAGACCCCAGTGACGCGTGGTGGAATGTCAAGGTGACCAAGGACTCTGAACACTCAACAGTAGCAGAGTGAAAGGATTAACATGCTCAAGGGTTGATTTTTAAAATTTTTATCTTAAACGTTGAAATAGTTAAAGCATTATTTTAGCAAGTCACAGAAAACATCCAGAAGCTGGATGTGGATGTGTTGATTTGTTGTAAGTATACAGGGACAATTTTTTGACACCCAAGGATAGGAATGACTCTGAGGAACTTTAGAGAGAATGGAAGGCCCTTAGAATTTATTTTCTTCTTTTTTTAATTTATAGACATGCTTTCTCTACTCCTAAGTTCACATCACGGAAAACATGGCTCCTAAATTTTACACTCTTTTCCCACATAACGCCGGTTTCAAATGTCTTGGTCTTGATTTTATATCATTGGTCAAAGTGATAATGATTTGCTAGCTTGGGTTAAGTCCTTGCTCTCAGCCTTGTCTACTATTACCAGCTGTAGGGGCAAGTAAGAATGCAGGTTATACGATTAGGTATCTGTTTTGTTTTGTTTTTTCATTTATTTTTAAATACAAGCAAAAGTTTATTTAGAAAGTCACTGAGGTAGAAATGAGCTGAGGGACAAGTGAGCCAACTGGGCTCGTGGGGGTTCAAGAAGCAACTTACAGAGGCAGCAGAGGGCCCTCGGAGCTTAGGAGAGAGGCAGAGAACGCGCCCGGGAGAAACAGAGGGCAAGGTGCCGGTGCTCCGGAGAGGAAGGGCGTGCCTTTAGGTGCCTCTCGTTTGTATACCTGTGGGGAGGGGTGAAAAGTCGTCACAAAACAGGAACTAAGCAGGAGCTGTCTTAGTCATTTGCCTTTGAAAGGCACCATATTTTACCACTTCTAAGGTAAACACTTCTTTTCACACTTGAACATCAGAATAAAATCAGAGTGTATCTTATCATTGGTGGTTCCTTATAATTATTCTTTATAATTGTCAGGTGACCTCCAGAATTCTCTGTGAGTGCATGCATGGACTTATTCATAAGGGTTTATATTGTCACTGCTTTAAAAGAGATACATGTATTTATGTGTATTGTTTGACAAAAAAACCTAATCCTTTCGGGAAGGGACTTAAGTGGCATGATAGAGACTCTCAAAAAAACATGGAGAGAGATATTCCTCATGCACACCAAAATGACTCCCCCAGGGCTCAGACAAACATGCACACAAAAAAAGATGTGACTGGCAAAAAGTCACACAAACAGTGCCCCAGGGACTCTGAGTAATCCACCCAGCACATCCTTCCCTGTGCACAGGTAAACAGCTGAAGGTAAGCTAGCAGAAATGTGTTGTAGCTTCATTGCTATTCTCAAGTGGCTTGACTAGATAAATGGAATCCCTCAGCATTTCAGAATAAAAACCATGGGAAAAAAACATTGGAAGAAAGAATACGTGTTTTTGTTGTGGCCTAAAAACCGTCCATCAGTCAGTCCTCTTCAGTAAGATGAAGAGCGAGCCAGCAGCAGCAGTTTCCGAACGGGAGTCAGTGGCTTGAGGGAGGGTCAAAAGTAGAACAATTTTCAGGCACTGGTGCATCTTCAAAGACTTTGATGACCTAAACAACAAATTATATAGGAAAAACAGAGGCTAAGTATTTTCAAAAAATGATTTGCAGAAGTAAGAGTTTGAATATGAATAAGTTTCTGGAATACTTAACCAATTTATGTAGCTTGTTTTATTTTTTCATATATGTTTAAGTATAGCATGTGATGAAAAACTGTCTATATCTAAAAGAGCTTTTTCAATATGAAGTAAATACTCATAAATAGTAAGAAAGTGATAAAAAAAACTCTAAGTAGTCTACTTTGTTGTAGCGCATGAAATAATAGTGTACCTTACAATGGATGACATCTTAGAATCAATGAAATACTGTATTTAAATTGTTCAAGCTCAAGGACCATATTCATTTAATCTTATGCTGTATCTTTTCGACCAGCTTAGTGTTATATTTTGAATGGGTATACATTATAAACATTGTTATTGTGATAAAATGTAATGAAATTAAAAACTGTCAAATGCTTATTTTGATTTCTTACCAGGTGAGTGAAAACTTTGAAGAGTCTTCTGTTAGATTGTGTACATATCTAAGAAACACATTTTTATAATTTTTAGAGTATCTAAGACTTTTTAGAGCCTCTCTGACCAGGTAATAGTATTTTCTCAGTTTAAAAAATGCACTAATGTATTTTTTTTTTTAGGTTTTTCATACCTCCTTATGGCGTTTAATGAAAAAAGCTCAAATAACAAAGCCTCCTTCAAACTTTAAATTTGCATTCCGTGCTATGGTTTTGGACTTGGAACCGCTTGATTCCTCCTCGGAAGATGTTCCTTTAGGTACTGATTAATTTTAGATATTTATTTGACAAAGAAACTTCTAGGCTTATGTAAGAGAGGTAATATGAGAAAAGGGTTCTCAGACTGTGTGGAGTCGTTAGAACAGCCTACACCGCAGCTGTAGGATTCAAGCTGTGCTCCGGGAAATTGCAGGGTTCCGAGAATTTTACGTGTGTTTCCTACCCCATGCACATCCAGTGTTTTCATCTTTTATTTGTTACTGGCTTTAAAAAGTATGAAACTCAGTAATACATACAGTATGATTTGAGGAATTCTGGTAAGCTCTTCCGATCCAAGTAATAGTCCTTTCCTCCTCTCCCAATACTCTGTTTCTACCATTTTAACATTTTCTTTTCATTTTGAGAGAAGCTTCTTGCTGCTTTCACAGATGAATCAATAGTAGTTCGCTACGATGTCAGTATTTAGTGTGTCACCTTCCCCAGAATGTTTACTTTCCAAAACAGGACCACGTACTGGGGACAGTGTTAAACATAATGACAATCTATGGCTGTGGTCCTTCACATGTCAGAGGGCTTTAGTAGTTACGGGTACTGAAAATTGGCAGAGGGGTTAAATATAAACCCTCAGTACAGTTTGTTCTTCTCTTTCCAGCGGAATGGGTAGATGTCAAATACTGCGTGCCACTAGGCGATGAAGAAGAAGTGACCGCAGCCGCAATTAAGATCCAAGCCATGTGGCGAGGGACTTACGTCAGAATGCTTATGAAAGCTCGAACACCGGGTACAATTTTTCAACCACTTATAAAATGAACTTGCCTGTATAGAAATGAGTATTTGTATATTAATGGAAAGTATTTTAGAGTCATCTTACTTTATGGATAGGCCAGTTATTTCAACTTCTATAAATATAGAAATTCCTTGAGGTCAAGGTGCATTGTTGGTACACTCACCCTCCTGTTCCCAGAATTTGGCACAGTGCCTGGCAGAGTAAGCACACGACAGATAGTTGCTGCAAGAATGAATGAATAAATGAATTGAATGAAGAGGCTCCTGTGTATTCCACAGTGACGTGCACTGAGGAGGCATAAACTGCATTTTAAGCATATTAGTATATATTTATTAAATCAAATATATTTATGCATAGAAAATAAACTCTTTTATGAAAAGGTTTAACAGTCAACAGTAAAACACTGCAGAGGCAAAAGTTTACTTCTTTCCATTCTGCAATTTTTGTTTATATGTTCACAGGAGAAGCCTCATGTGTAGTAGAAACCTTCTAGTATATTGAAATATTTCGTTGTAAGAAATGTCTCTGTTTAAAACATTAATGAGAATCATCAAAATGTTTACCTAAACAATGAAAACTGCACATACACAAATGTAAAACAATCCAACCACATTGCATAGTTTTGTGATGAAAAATATTACTGTTGCCTGATTTTTACATATTTTCTATTAGAAAAAATAATTATAAATTTATCAAAATGACTATATGATAAAATATGCTTTTTCTTGTCTGTACATGCTACAAAAATTATATTCATACAATGATTTTTTACTCCTTATGGAGACAAATATTTGAGCAACTTAAAAATGTTTTGATAGTATTTGCATGCCTTTCACCCAGCACATATTTATTGAATAATTCTTGTGTACACAGTGGTGTTTTAGATTCTGGCCTTATAGAAATCAGTAAAACTGACAAGTTTCTCATCTGATGAGTCTTGTGTTCTAGTTGTGGTAGGCATATAATAGACATGTAAATATATTAAGATATTAATTGCAGATAATGGTAAGCACTATGAAGAAATTACCAGTAATATAGGATAATTAGAAAAAATGTCAGTTTCTGACATTAAATTTGAAGTATTTACTATGGATTTGCATTTTTCTTGCCAAATCATTTACTCTTAAGCCATTTATGGATTAGGCTTTAGATTGAACTATACTGGAATCCAATTAGCCACTGTTTTTTAGAAAAAAATGGATGGATTATTTTTTCTGACATAAGCACTTTCATAAGGAATTTTTGGTGTGATAAAAAGATCTGATGTAAACTCACTAATAAGTATTTCAAATAGATCAAAGAAAACTTTATACTTTTTAAACTAAAAATAAAGGGAACAGCATAAAATAGTGAGCAAAGCTCTCAACTAGAAAAATGTAACTATATTTTAAACATGATTTTGCTGCTAATTAAGGCGATGAATTTACTACCACCTGACTCATGAGTTTCAGCCTGTTCTGCAAAAGGAGAGCTTTGAACAAAATAATTTTTCAGACATCTTACATCTTTTATATTGTTATTTTTATTGTTATTTTTAGACACAAAGGAAAATATCATTGTTGCAGATACTCTTCAAAAAATTTGGACTATATTGGATATTAATATAGAACAGTATGCAGTTTCTCTGTTAAGGTAAAGCAATATAATGACATTTCTTTTTTCTTTAAAAAAGTGTTCAATTATAGCTGACATACAATGTTATATTAGTTTTAGGTATAAACATAGCGTTTAGACATTTGTTTAATTTATGAAGTGACTCCCTGGATAAGCCTAGTACCCATCTGACGTCATACACAGTTACTGGAATATCATGGACTCTATTCCCTGTGCTGTACTTTACACCCCCATGACTATTTTGTAACTACTAATTTGCGCTTCTTCATACCTTCTGCTTTTTCACCCACCCCCTCCCACCCCCAGTCTGTCAACCATCAGCTTGTTCTCTCTATGAGTTTGTTTTCTGTTTTAGTGGTTTGCTTATTTTGGTCATTTTTGGATTACACAGAGAGGTAAAATCACAGGGTGTTAGCCTTTCTCTGTCTGACTCACTATTGCAGTATCTGGATGTCCTTCAAGTCCCAGTTCAAATACCACCAGAGTCACTGCAGCTAGAAAACACACCACTGGTTCTGAACTTCCACGATATTTTATCTGAAACACTGTCATGGTACTTACTACTTTCTACTTGTCTTAATTGAACTTCTCTAAAATTCTAAGCAGAAACCTGTGAGAGTTTCTTGAAGTCTTATTGTGCTGAGGAGACAAAAATTAGAGTTGAGGACCTGCCAGGGAAGGAACTCCAGTCAACAAAGTTGTCAGATAAAATCTCTGGAGGGCAACACTCTAGAAACAGGAATGAAGCAGAGTATATTGAGCCTTAAGAAAGCTACATTCTAGCCACAAGCCATGTCCAAGACAGGATAATCTGAACAAAAGCAAGAGAAATATATATATGTATATAAAATATTTATAGCCTGTACAGAAAGTATCCAGCCTTATAATATGAAAAGTAAAGACGTTTATTGAAGAATATATAAGATACAAGAACATTGTACATAAGACAATGATGCCTCAGCCCCCTTTAAAGTAGGCACCTTGAAACCTCACACAGTTCTCCCAGCATCTCTTCTACTGTTCAAAACACTGCAAAACCCTTTGTTCGAATTGCCATCAGCTGCCCCATTGTATTTTCCTAAATCTCATCAGTGGTCTGAAATCTCTTCCTTTCAAAGGTGATTTCAGTTTTGGGAAAACTCAGAAGTCTCAGGGCCCCAAATCAAGGCTGTAGGGGGACTGAGTCACCTGGGTGATTTGATGTTTTTCCAAAAATCTCTGCATGAGATATGATGCATGAGTGGGTGCTTTGTTGTGATGAAGCAATCACTCGCTGCATTGTCCCTGAAAGCCCTCTGAATCATCTGAACAGTTTCTGTGGAGGAATGTTCAAGCTTAATGCAAACTTTGATGCAGATTCATTGCTCTGCTCGCTCAGTCATTTTGAATGCAACAGCCACACAGTAAATGTGCTCACTCACCGGCATCTACAGCCCCCGCTGACTAGTACAGTGAAGTTGTCATTGTTCACACATGCTCATTCCAATCTACTTTCCTTGGTTGCCAGGTTATACCTGTGTCACTCAAATTGTTCTCATTATATGAACAATGGGTAGATTTTTTCTGAACAGACCTCATATAAACTAATGAGCAAAATAGAATCAGGGGCATAGAATCGGGGGCATAGAATCATGGAATAGACTGACTGCTATAAGAGAGGCAGGGATCGTGGGGACTGATTGAAAGAAGGTGAAGGGATTAGTCAAAGAATATACATGAAGGACCCATGGACACTGACAATGGTGTGGGGACTGACTGTGGAAATAGGGGGATGTGGTGGGTGGAGGGGGACAAAGGGGGAAAAAGTGGGACAACTGCAGTAGCATAAACAATAAAATATTAAAGTTTAAAAAACACAAACTGACCAATAAAAATAAGTATAAAACTTCAAAATAAATAAATTATAGTAACATAGGAAATGTATTTAGCACAATGCTACATTGAGCAATGAGCTAATATTATTATAAATTTTATATATTGAACATTAACTATTATAAATATTGCTAATATTAATATTGTTATATAGGAGACTTTGAGGTTCAGGATCCTAGCCTTTCATTCTTAAATCATATGGGACAGGACTTCCCCAATCTACTTGGGGCAAGGCTCAGTTTACCAATATGACTTTCTCTCTGTCTTAGGATGCAAAGTCAAAACAAAAGGTTTCAAGTCTGTCAAGGATATCTCTTTGGGTCATTCAAGATATTCCACATGGTATATCAAGATTTTGATGACCTTGTGGTCATTAGAATTTCTGGGGGTCTACGGAAAAGGGTAGACATTGTGACAGGAACCATGACTGGGCTAATGCCCATGACGGACGATAGGGTTCTGCATTGCCAGACCAGAATGTTCTAGTTCCTCATTAACATGATCAGGTTATTTATCATCCAAACTGGGACACTGTCACAGAGCACTAGTTATAACTGTGCTAGGATTATGAGCACAAACCAGGACTGTCCCAGGCAAACCAGGGTATGTGGCCAGTCTTTGTTCTTGGAACTACTTTGCAAGGCTTAAAACCCTTCCAAGAATAAATTTATCAATTTCCTTTCGCTACCCAAGCAATACCACGTGGAGCATATGAATACTACCTTCCACGAGAATCTCCATGATTTACGTCCCACTGACAGTACAATTAAACTGCCTAGAAACCAGGAGCACCTCGGGCTCTCTCTCCTCTATCTAATAGGGAACCATTTCTATGGCCTTTATGACTTCCATCCCAGCTAATGCCAGAGACATGATGTAAAAGACCCTAGATTCCTGGTGCTAGATCCAGTTCCTGGCACAGTGGTAAGAACAGGACCTGGAGAATCCCTCACACCGCTTTCATTATGTTCTGGAATATGCCACAGCCTTTCAGTGGACAAACCTGGAGAATCTTCAGCCCATCATTCTTTAACCAGTTGCATGCATCGCTTTCTCATGCAACAGAAATTATGGAAAAGGAAAACTCTGCACTTCTCCCTGATTCGAGACCTTCGTTTTTGTTTTTTAACCTATTTTCCAAGTCCATCCATTTCTAGTATCAATTTCTCCATGTTAACTCCAGAACTTTCGTGGCCGCCACCCAATGTTACTGCTCGTTTGTCTGCTTCTAGCTTTCCTTCCCTTCTACCTTGAACTTTGGCACTGATTTTCCACCTATAAACATAACTACTCCCTCGATCATGAATTAGGTTCTTCCCTTGACTAAGAACTTCACACAACTTTAGGCCCCTTTGGGAGACATTTTCCACAGTTGACCTGGAGTGGTCTCTCTATCTCTGTGTCATATATCATGAGCCCCACAGCCCCTCTTTGGACAAGGACTCAGTCCAGTCAACCATGAACTGTAATATTTTATGTTAATTTTTGCTGATTTTTTTTTTTTGTAAACAGAATATGGTTTGAAAGCTGCTTTTGCTATTGGTACTTAAAGTATTTTTACATTTCTAGACTAATGTTTAAAAGCAAGTGCAAGTCTATGGAATCTTATCCCTGCTATCAAGATGAAGAAACTAAGATTGCTTTTGCTGACTATACTGTAACTTATGCAGACCAACCACCAAATAGCTGGTTCATAGTCTTCAGGTGAGGCTGTCTCTATTGGCAAGCGATGTCTCCCTTAAATGGCACCAGTGGTCATATGTGTAGAGTTGTATCCATGATAGTAGTAAATGTATGAACTTTTAGGTTGCTTTCACAACTTAGCTAAAATGTCTTCTATATCTGCTAAGCATAAATTAGATAGTATAGAAGTGTTTATACATGTTTTCTTAAACTATGAAAGATTTGAAGTTAATTATTATAATTTTTATGAGTATGATAACCATAATATAATAAAAATTGATGTGCTTTCAGTATAGAAAGAAATCATTTAATTTCTAAGCAATAGCATATTAGGAAAAAGTCACAAATTACTTACAAAATTGGATTTCTTAAAGGGTTTGCATTTACATGACAAAATAATGTTAATCATAATTTTAAAGGAAAACAGTAGGCATACCTTGTAGTTCTTTGGAATTCTAAACTTATTATGTTTTTATTTCTGAGCATCAAACCTAATTTCAAACTTTATTTATGGCTCATGTCAAGGTAAAGCTCATGCTCTTGTAATTACAGAGAAATATTTTTGGTTCATCAAGATATGATTTTGGTTCCCAAAGTATATACTACACTTCCGACCTGCATGCTCCATGTTGTTAACAACGACACAATGGAACAAGTACCAAAGGTGTTCCAAAAAGTGGCGCCCTATCTTTACACCAAGAATAAGGTAGGTGTGGAAGTTATTCACCCTGCACGGTGGAATGGCAGTGAGATGCCTACGCTTCGTAGGGGTTTCGTGAGGAGGCAAAACAAAGATGCCTTCGGTCCATTCACTAGAGGAACAAGGTCCTGCATGGCCTTGCTCTGGAGAAGCTCCACTTAGCTGACAGCGGAGGCACTTAATGTGAGGGCTAGAACACGCACCTCCCAGCCCTCTTCCTTCTCCTTTCCAAGGCAAGTAAGGAAAGCAATAGAAATTCTCATCATTAAAATCATAAGATCATACAAACCCCCGAAATGGAAATGGAGCTGAAGAGCTCATTTCATCCTATCCCTGTAAAGTCACTGGTTGTCTCAGTTTCCCAGTAGTTTTTATTCTATTCCTAAATATTTCAGAAGACTGATTACATAACCATTCAGCACCTGCCACCCCATCTTTTTTAGGGCTACAGATTCCTTGCAAGGATGGTAGCACTTGTCACATTACCCCTGCTGAGCGATAGACCCTGTTGTTCACTAAAATCATGTTTCCTCTCTATTTGAATCTCATCTTTGTGTTTTCGGTCATTTCTTCTGATGGGGAAGCATGACAAAAAACAGCGTATACCTGCACTGGTAGCCAAGTGGCCTATTTTAGCTGTGATCTTCCATTTTTAGCTATATGGCTGTGAACTTCATTTTTGGGTTGTGGTTGTAATTGACTTCTAAGGCTCACATCGTTCTATGATTCTGTGCATTATTTGGTGCAAATTAAGACATACCTATTTAATGAGTACTGATTTATAGAAAAATAAAACAGTTTAATGACTCCATAAAAAATCTAATAGCTCTTTTGCATTGTTTCAGGGATTTCAAAAATAAGACTTTATTTTTTAGAGCAGTTTTAGGTTCACAGGAAAATTGAGACCTAGATTTCTTTTGAATAGAAAACTTTGATTTGTAATTGGGAATAAAATATTGCAAAGGTCCAGATGGAAAAGGTGGTTTCATTCAAGGGGAGACTCTGTCAAGGTCATAGATATCAGTAAGTTCTAGAAATGAGCTCTTTGTTTCACTGGGTAAGTAAACTACTATGAGACATTGACACTGAATTTGGTAGGGATCATTTGAGTTGAACCAAAAAAGAGTCTGATACTTATTTACATCTAGCATACATTGTCTGTTTGGGCTTGGTTTGGTTTGGTCTTTGTTTATTAACTCCAGCGAAGACCTCTCTTCTGAGACTACATGCATTATCATGGGGGGTAGCTCTAAATGATGAATTATCAGTCAGTATACAGACCATTCTATTTCCATTTAACTATAATTTTTAAATTGCAAATTCAGGATTGCAACAAACATAGTCCCTTCTTCTCTCCAATAACTCACCTCTCCTGTCTTTTCATTTTTAGCTAATTTTAGAAAACAATTAGAGAATGGGGAGGAGAATGACTAGAAGAATAGCTTCAGTGGTCCCTTTTGTGGCACGACTTTCCTTTCTTAGTGATGCCTGATCTTTGAATATTTCACCACATTATTTCCATCTATACAGTGGTTTCCAGTATCGAACGCAACCTCTAAAGAAAATTTTGACCCACCTAAATGTGCAGAGGGTCATCACTCCACTGTTCTGTAGTTCATGATTGCATAGCCACTTGGCACCTGCAAGGTATTTGTTTTGATACTAGGTCAACATTTTTTAACATTTGCCCACAGAACTAGTGTCCCTCATGATATTAATTTATTTTATGTAAAAAAAAAAAATAGTGTTCTAAGCTTTAAAAAAACACAGGGTTAAACAGTTTCACTCAAAACTGTTCATTCCATTTTTTCATAGTATTTCCAAATTCTGATTCAGAATACCCATTTATGAAGTTTCTCAGTTTGCAGTACTCTGTTATGTTACCCTTCTTACTCAAGAGACTTAAAATCATTTGAAATAAGCCAGGTCTCTCTTAAAATCCTATCACTGGTTTAACTTCAGACTTTCACTTACTGGTATCTTCCACCAATTTATAACTCTTCTTTTCCCTCTCAAAATTATTCTGAGTCTAGACAAACACAAGAGCCATGTGATTCTCTTTTGCTTCTTTAATGCATTAGTACACGAGTAGCAATAAACCTGTGTGTTACAATTTGTAGATAAAAATACTTTCATATACATAATTTATCTCCCTTTTTACTTACTCTAAACATATCAAAAAGTCCGTATTAATGTTGCAATTCTCATCTCATTAGGAATATTAGAATTCTAGTTAATATTCCCAGACATTTATTGCAATGTTATAAATTAATTCTGTCTTGCATATTTCATTTCTGGAAATCTTAACACATCAGAGGGCTTCCTCGCACCTGATAGCAACTGGAATACTAATTTATTTCTTTCTTTCTTATTAGAAGTGCCTGGAATTATAAACTCATCATTATTTTTGAGTTCTTGTGTGTCCTTATGATATTATGCCTCTTTTTATCTCATTATCATCTCTTGCTCCATTTCCTCTTTGGCCAGATAGCCAATTATGTTGAAGCAAGCTATAGTCCACTACGATGTTTTCACTTTCCTTGTTCCTTAGCTTCTTCTTTTCTCCAACCGAAAGAACTCATTTCCAGACTGCCAACTGGGTTTCTTGTGGAATGAGATCTGCTGTGAATTCGATAGCTTTACCTGCTAACTGTCACCCCAAAGGAACTACATTTTTATAAACCCTTCTGCTTTTCTCATCCCGTATTTAGAAAGATTATTCTGAAAAGACAGGGATATCAAGTAGGAAGCTATTGGGCTCTTTTATAGCTAGGGGACCACATAAGCCAGAGTGTTTAGAGTTATTTTTCTCTGAAAACATGTAAGGTGGCTCTTTCTAAGAGTGAGTACAGAACGTAATGCTAATGATTTAATGTTTACCAAAGACCTTGAGATCTTTATGTATGTCAATAAAGTGTGTTAGTACTGAAAAACCTCATATTGTACACTAAAAAGATGAGCAACAGTGTAACTGAGTTCCATGTAATTCTGCTTTTGTATAGAAAGGATACACATTTGTGGCCGAAGCCTATACTGGTGACTCATACGTGCCATCCTCGCGATGGAAACTGCGTCTCATCGGTTCTTACAATCCGCTCCCCAGCCTCTCTCGAGATTTTCCATGCAACGCCTTTGCCATAAAAGAAATCAGAGATTACTATATACCCAATGACAAGAAAATAGTATTCAGGTATAAGTACATGAAAGAAGGGGGAACAGTTCTTTTTAAAATATTATTTTTATTACCGTTTTACATATTAATATCATTAAAAATAATGAATTTTGTCTCAAAATCCTGAGTCATTTGGAATTTCAATTTTTAAGCTCTCTTGGGAATAATTAATTTGTAGACTAATTTGATTATGTAGATGTTATACAAGATATCAGACTTACGTTGTATACCATTGTGATGATACTATCTTAGTGTCATTTGACTTTTATTAAGCACCCTTCATAACACCCTTTCTCTCAAAACTTCCTCCTTGTTCTGCTGTTTCTTTTACTACTGTGTTTCTCTTCCTCTGCCTCTTTCCATGCTTATCTGAATACTTTCCATGAAAACCCTCATTATAGACTCCACCCTCTTTCAGTAAGCAGTCCTATTGATTCCTGCTCAAGACCTGCCTCTCATGTCTGTGCCCCTCCGTCTATTCTCAATGTCCCGGCAGGGCTTCAGAGCCTCATTATCTTTTGTCTACAGAAGTGCTGTTTTCTGGAATTCATGACTTCATTGTATTTCCCCCTTTTTTTACTCTCTCTTTCTCTCCCTTTGTTCCTTTCTCTACTAGAGTGCTTACCTTTCAACACACATTTTAAAGTGCGATTTCCTTTTTTAAAACCTTTGACATTGACTGAAGAATAAGATCCAAACCACATGAAGTGTGGTATGCAACACCTTTTCCCAGCCACCAAACTCAAGTTGCCCTCTCTGGATGGAACAAAGCACCATCTCCTGAGGCTTACGCCATGTGATTTCATTTGGCCTGTGCCTTTCCTCGTGTCTTGGGGGGGCTTCCCTTAATTTCTCCACACCTAGCAAAATTTATATAAGATGATAAGTAGTCTTATTTAATGAGGTTACTTATATCTCTTTTTAATATATATTATTCTACACAGAAAATTTGGAAAAATATATAAAATATTATTAAAGAAATAAAAGTAACCAGTAATCAAACAACCTAGAAATAATCATTATTAGTATTCTGTTGTAGTTTCTTACAGCATTTTTTTTCTAGTCACAGTTTAACATTATTAAAATCATAACATAATTAAAGTTTTATAATCTGACCTTTTTACCCAACACTCTGGTACAAACATTTGCCAATGACATGGCATTTTTGAACTTTTTTTCATGATTGCTTAGTAATCATTCATATGGCTATACAATAATTTACTTGGTTATTGATTATTTCTCATTGTTACAAATTTTTTTGCTATAGAATTAATAGAGATGTGATGGGTATATGTTATTGTAAATATTAAATTCTTGATTATCTAAGGATTTACTATATTAAGGAGGTTGTGGTATTTAAAAACTTCACATATTGGTAAATTAATTTTCAAAAGGAAAATCAAAGTCTTTTGACATAATAAACAAATAACATATTCTAGTTGATTTTCCCTCTAATTCTTATTTTTTATACTTTTAATTTTTTTCTTTTAAAAACATAAACATTTTTTAAAATTTATAAAACATCCTTTACTTATTCTAAGGAACACAGTCAAGTGGTAGGTGTTAAAAAGCACTTTTAAAAAGACATTGTCAGTGCTGTGGCCTGGCCCTGAGCCCCGTGTAAGCGGGAGGGCGGCCGAGCCAGCCGCCGCGGCCCTGCCCAGGCCTCTCCGCGCTGGCCGAGGCTCGGCGGGACCTGGAGGCGTGGGAACAGCTCTCCGCCCAGTTCTTATAATCAAAAATAATTATTTTGGGGTTTACAAAGAGCAGAACTTAACATTTATATTGCTGGCATTTGAGCTAAAGGTTACTTACACTATATCCTTTCCAGGAAAGTATGATAAACTAAGTATAAATGTTTTAAAGGAATTAACCCTTGGTACGTACTGGTTTGGGGATTAAACATAAGTAAACATTCTTAGGATATACTGTGTGTATAGCTCTATAATTTAATTTTATTGCTGATTATTTTTATTGTAAAAATTTAATAAAATGTTACTTAATAAATGTTATAATAAAAATGTAATAAAATATAACAATGCATTTTATAATAAAATAATCAGCAATAAAATTAAATTACAGAGCTATATATACAGTATATCCCAAGAATGTTTACTTATGTTTATGTTTATTTAAACATTTTATACGTAGGTAAAAGTTTGGAGACAGCAGTGAGAGAAAACACAAAATGAGGACAATCTGAGGGGTGAAGGATTCTCTTTCATCTCTCTGCTTCTTGTAATATATTAACATATCACCTATTAGAAAGAAAGCAAGAAAAAGAAGGAAAGAAGAAAGGAAATATGGCAATAACTGAAAAGGAGAGATGATATTTAACCTGATGTCTTAGTTACTCCTAGAAGCTGGAGTTAAAGCTGTCAAGTTGAGTAGGGGGGAGGTGAGGAGGGAACTCCCTGACTAGCATTTGGGAAAGCTCATAAATTAAAAAGCAAGTGACCTTTTCAGGGAACTAAAGATAATCATTTTGTTTGCCAAGGGAAGTCCCAGGCTGCCACAGCAAGGGGTAAGGCTAGAAAGATTGGCAGATACCTTCCCTAAAGGCTTCATAAGGCAAGAGATTTATACTTTACCTGAGAGGCAATGAGACACGTTGAAGGACTTTAAGAAAAACAACATTAATAGACTTGTGTTAAAACATTATGTCTACAAAGCATGAATTGAAAAAACCTCATTACTTCTGAGGGTTAGGACTCCAACATAGTTTTTGTTTGTTTGTTGTTTGTTTGTTTGTTTATTTGTTTTTCGAGGAGGATACTATTTAACCCATGACAGTTACTGACAGTGGACCTAGATAGGAGAGAACGGATTTTAAGATATCAAGGAAGTAAAAATGACAGACTTGGTTTATTGAGGCTATTGGGGTTTGACTTGGGGAACTGTTGAACAATAAGGGTCATTTACTTAGATAAAAGGAAGAAGACCCTAGGGAGTTGGTTCGGAGACACAGGTTTGAGAATCATTATTCTGTTTCTGCCCATGGAAGTGCCCAGGAAAATTTGTACAGCGAGTCAGATCCAGGGCAGAATATTAAGATTCTCTGATATTTATGGGAACATCAATGGGAGAGAAGCCTAAAAAAAAACAAACAGCCCCCAGAATGGAAGTACAAAAGCTGTTATGAGCATAGGGGAAGAGTTTTTCAAGAAAGGGGGAAATGAGGGTTACTCTGACCTTGACTCCTGGTACTACTTTTGATTTCTCTATGTTTTGAGAACCACAGAGAATGTTTTTCACAGTAAAGCTTTGAACAAAAACAGGGTACTGTTTTTGCCAGTTGTGGTCTTTGTCCGACTGCAGAAGGGATGAATGTAATGGAAAGGTGTGGTGTGGTGGTAGTTTGCAGATCTGTCACGTTTTATAAGTGAGTGCTTATTATATCTATATAAAAAGTTACATTTTCTGTTTGAGATTTAATGCTAATAAATGCCCTATACCCATTTCATTATATCATACCTTACTGGGAATTTTACCAAAGTGTGCAATAGCACTAATGTTTACAAGATTTTAGTCGAATTTTCAAAGTGGTTTTACTTTCGGATTATCATATCAGCAAATTATAGTTTCCTTTGCCAAGCTGAGGGAAAGACCAATCTACTTGCTTCTAAACATGAGTGTTTTTCTTTATAGGTATTCAGTTAAAGTTGCATTACAACATCCTGTTACGATTCAAGTACGCACATCCAAGCCAGATGCATTTGTCAAACTACAGGTCCTAGAAAATGAAGAAATTGTCGTGAGCACCATTGGGAAAGGCCAAGCTATAATCCCAGCATTTTCCTTCTTGGGGAGCGAAAAAGCTCTGAGCTCCCAGTGTAAGTATGACTTTTTAAAACTGGTTATTTAGATTTATAAATAGATATTTATGTTTATGGGACTATTTTTAAAAGATTTTCTTTAAGATAAAATAGCAAGTAAACAGTTAAATTTATAAAACTTGATATTATAATAAAATATTTTTTAAAACTACTACATTTTTGTGTCAAGTGAGATCAATAAATTTTTATGATTGTACTTTAAAAACTTATTATGTGAACTTTCTTACATTTCTCAAGGAAAAAGAATATTTTTATTATTTTGAAAGTATTTTTTACTTTTTAATTTCCAAGTTATTATTTTTAGAAAATATTCTATTAAAATTAACAAAACTTCAGCATTATTACTTTCAATGTAATAGTCACAGGAGCTAGTAATTAATAAAATAAAATTATTTCTGAAATAATGGATAACAATAATACTGTGGACATATATTCAGTTATTTTAGTAACTTGATTCTAACTATAAAAATAACACCTGCCCAATGGAGAACATTTGGAAAAATAGAAAATTTTAAACAAGAGAAAATGAATTCCCTTGTAATCAGGGTACTCAGAAAAAGTGCTGTTAATATTTTAGCTTTTATACGTCTATTTTTTCCTTTTTGCATTTACATTTTAAACAAAGGTGGAATTTTACCTTTTTTGATCTTTGGCATTTCTTAGAATTATATTTTTTGCTTATTTGTGGCATTGGATGGGACTTCCACACCAGGCACATAAGAGTGATGATGATATATTTCCTTTTCTTAAATAGGAAGGCTTACAGCATGTACCATTGTGTGTTACGTTTGCTGCACACGTTTAATAATTGACCTCTGTAAAATTTAAGAAAAAAATTTTAGTGGTAGCTAAGAACTTTAATATGCAATGGGTTAGGAACTTTACTAATTGCTTTTTGTGGTTTACAGAAATTATCAAATTGTATCCTTTAAAATTGTATAGATTAATTTTTACTTTGGAATCACTCCTGGGATAAAACCTGTCAGTTTATAATGTTTTAATATATTCCTATAATTAGAATATATTATTTTATATAATTTGTTGGATGAATGGATCTCTACATTTTTTTCCCTGTGTGTGCACCAAGCACTACTCTTTACAGCTTCTCTAGGTAGAATTATGACAAATTCTTGAAATTAATTTGGAAACTTTTAATTTGGAAGCTATTTAAATACTAGAGAAATCTTTTTTTTTAAGTTTATTAGATTTGACTTCAAAACTAAGTCTGATGTTCCCAGGGGATAAATTTTTCTTGGTTTTAATCATCTTTTTAATAATTACAAAGTTTATTTTTCATTTTTACTATATATGTATGTTTGTACTTACAACTGACAGTTTTATCTGGTATTTTAAATGCATCTGCAGGATTCTTTTAACCTTTTAAGATTTCTTCTGAATATATTTGCATAATAACCTTTAAAAATTAAGTAAAATACTCCCATAATAAGTGTCCTTAAAACCAGAGTTTTGCCAAGAAGCCAGTGATGTTGTTTTTTATCTCATTAAAACAAAACAAACTGACTTGTCCTTTCAAGTGTCTTCTGATGGTTTATAACTAAATAACACAGTCAGTAATAACTACACATTTCACACATTTTAACTTAAATATGATATTTTTTTCTTATACAGCCAGCAAGCAAATTCTTTCAACTCATCCTTCATCCAAGAAAGAGCAAGAATCATCTGCCAAGAAGAAATCTGTCCAGGGAAGTCAGAAATCCTCCAAGGGCCGACCTGGGAGTGCAGTAACAGACAGTGGTCAGCTGATTTTGGAAGAGGAAACTGTCGGCACGCCCACTATAGAAGAAAATGCTAGCACACCTCTACAGGTATACTTACGTTTAAAAGAATTATTCAGTGGTACTGTCTCTAAAAGTCACATAAATTCCCTTCCTAAAACTTGTCGACATACAGAGGTGGGCAGTTGTGAGTACGCAAAACACAGCATTAATAAAGCTGTTGTAACAAGGATAACCTGCACGTCTTTTTCCATACAAGCAACTGTAAACCTCCTTTTGCCCACCCCTGTATAATGCTCTGTAGGTGCAACGCCATCAGTACAACACCAGAACTGAAGAACTGGGCATCACTGAACAGCTTCTCTACACTAAAATTTTAAAATATGTGGCAAATTCAATCTGTATACTGACCCTGTAATGTAGATTTAATTATCTTATGGTACATACATGATTGTCTTATGTTATAAAAGAACACATAACTTTGAAAAGGGTCACATATTAATAAAAACTTATTTGTATAGCTTAAGTTAAAGAAATAAAAAATGCATATAATTTAAAACCACAGAAGAAAACACGACCTACCCATTGAAGAACAAATAAGAAATTAAGAAAATAAAATGCCAGAAGTGAATCCTAATCTAACAGTAATACAATAAATACAAATGTATTTTTAATCAAATAAAAATAAATTTTTAAGTTATATAACATCAAGATCCACAGAAAGTTTAAAGTTGAACCAAAAGAAAGCTATGATAATATTTTAATATCTCAATACATAGAATTCATGAGATATTACATAAAAATAAAAGGAAGAATAAAATAAGTAAATATGTTCATATTAAACATATACGCATCTAATTGTCAAGTCTCAATAGATAAAAAACTATTAGAACTTCAGAGAAAAATTAATAACAACAATTAATAGTTGAAAATTTTAACACCCACCTCTCAGAAACTGAAAGATCAAGCTGAGACACAAAATATTTATGATTGCAAGGATTTGAAAAATTTAGATATGTATATGCTTAATCCTTTAGCTTTTACATAAATATTTTACCTAATAAACAAGAAATAGCTTTTTCATAGCACAGACAGGAAACCTCAATAAAAAACAAACTCTATTGTGTAGATCAGAACAAAATGCAATAATATAGAAATTAATAAACAACCAAAAATCTCATAAAAGTGGACACATAATAAAGTATACTAAATAAATTTGTAGTTAAAAAGAACAGAAAAGGATTTATGAAATACAAAGAACTCAAAACAATACAAAAATCTTCAAATCAAAATGTGTAGGTCACATCTGGGGTATCATTCAGTGGAATGTTGACTTTTAAATTAATTCATCACAAAGCATGAAAGATTAAAAAAATGAACTAAACTATGGAAACAAAAATTAGAAAAAAAACAAAATATTAGCTCAAAGAGAAAAGAAAAAGCTTTAATAACATCGAGAACAAGATGTTTAAAGATGAATAAATCCTAATTTTTTACAAGTATAATAAAGTAGACATACTTCTTATAAGTCCAATTAAGAAATAAAATGTAAACACATCAAACAGGGAACAAAAAAAATAAACTAGAAGTACAGTTCGAAACAACAGGCTTTTTAAAAAAATTAAAATACCATATACAACTCTATGCTAGCAAATTCCAAACTTAAAAACACCATGATACATTTCTAGGAAAAAGGGAGGAATGGTCAATTTGCTTCACTAGGTAATAGAAAATAAATAAATAAATAAGTAAATAAATAAATAAATAAAATAATAATAATAGAAGAAGAAAAAAACTGAAGTGATAATCAAAACCTTACCTTTCCAAAAAGCCATAGACCCAGCTGGCATTACAGGATAGCTCTAACAGACTTTCAAGGGTAAATCGTTCTAGAAAAGAGAAAAACAATACAAACTTTCATATGTTTTCTCAGGGATTAATGTAATCCTAATTCAAAAGCGATGAAAGTAACAAAAGTAAAATGCATAAATTTTATTTATAAACATGGATGTAAAAATTATGAATGTTAGTATATCTCATGACAGGTATTGGTGAGGATGTGAGGATAAACTTTTCTGGACTGTGGTGTTAGAGAATTTTAGAGAACACCTCATAATATTTCATTAAATTATGATAGTATGATCCAGAACAAATATACATTTATTATATGCCTGAAATAATGCATTCTTAGACAAATATTATGTTTATTCATACTGATTTTGCTTAAGCATTGTATTTTATTTCTCAGGTTTACAAGTATATTATACAGTGTTTGGTACTGTATAACAGCTGGCCTCTCACGGAAAGTCAGCAAATGTTTGTCCAAGCACTAAAGGACTTGGAGAAAAATGATAACAGAGGTATGTCACCCTAGAAATTATTTATGCATTTTATATTTTATAAAAATATTTAATAGTAAATTTATCATATAATTATACATTACCAACTCAAAATGGATTAAAGACATTATCATAAGACCAGAAACCAGAAAACCTCTGGAAGGAGACATAGGGGCTAAGCTCATCACTCGGCCTCGGCAATAATATTTTGGATGTGACACCAAAAGGAAAAGCAAAAATAAGCAAGCAGGACAACATCAAGCTAAAAAGCTTTTGCACAGCAAAGGAAACCATCAATGAAATGAAAAAGCAACTCATGGAATGGGAGAAAATATTTGTGAATTATAGCCCTGGCTGGTGTAGCTCAGTGGATTGAGCACCGGCCTGCAAGTGAAAGGGTGGACGGTTCGATTCCCCAGTCAGGGCACATGCTTGGGTTGCAGGCCAGGTCCCTAGTAGGGGGAGTGCGAGAGGCAACCACACATCGATGTTTCTCTCCTTCTCTCTCCCTTCCCCTCTCTCTAAAAATAAGTAAATAAAATCTTTAAAAAATATATTTGTGAATTATAGACCTGAGGAAAAATTAGTAGGCGAATATACAAAGAACTCATACGGCCCTGACCAGTTGGTTGGAGTGTTGTCCTACACACTGAAAGGCTGTGGGTTGGATCCCTGGTCCAAATACACCTATGTTGTTGAACTGAACCACCCAACCAGGGCCATCTGTCATAATTTTTGAATCGGTCGGATATCTAGTCTTACATTTTACACGTTCCCAACACATGGAGATTCCCTACAAAACTTTAGATACAAAAGTTAAGCTATCCGAATGAGTACATACTATAAGTTCAGCATTACAGTAGATGAAACTAGGAATTTAAATTGAAGTATGTAATGATATTCTGGCCTTTGGAGGACTTGTAATTCATAAGCAAAAAGATTACCATGTTGTATGCCATTAAAAATATGGAAGTTATTGTAATCTATATGTTAACAATGTAAGGGAAGAGAGTGACATATGCCTTCTGTGTACTGGACATGCTGGTAGGTGCTCAGCTATGTAAACTTGAATATTTGAATATGGCAATTTGAATGGAATTCAGTACACCTAGTATGCCTCAAACACTAAAACCTATGGATGGTAAGAAAAAAGAGCTCCAGAAATGCCTAATGGAGCATCTTGAGATTCCATTTCATCTGACATTGTTAACATCTTTAAAAAACAGGGTATCCTAGGTTTGATCCTGTTTTAAGTGCTCTAAATTGATTATTTTAAGTCCTGTGAGCATGGTGTTAGTTTTTGCCTCAAACGGAGGAAACTTAAAGAATGCAGTGAATCTGCCAAAGTTAACCTAGTCAGTGGCTGATCCAGGATTTACCTCTAAGTCATTCGATGATTTGACCAAAAGATTTCCCCTAGCACCGCACTTCCCAGCAGCTGGGGTTGTTGGCAGCAAAGCAGGTCGCCCCTCATACAACCATGGTGCTTACGGCCAGTCCCTTGGCAGTCATGCAGGAAGACCTGCCCCTCCTTTTGAAAGTACCTAAGAACTGCCCCCAGGAAAAGATAAGATCTAGATTCTTTACAATTACGATTTTACTTACTAATGGGGTGACTTACAACACTTTTTGAAAGAGAAAAATGTGTCCTTTAAACTTGTATTTGAGGGTTGATCCAGTGCTTATCAGTTGGGAGAATTACATAACCTGTCTGCACTTGTCCTACTGGGATCTTTCAGAGATAAAAGAGAAAGAAACATAATAGTGATTTAACAAAAATTATTTGCTTCTCTGCCACTTAGCTACTGTTGTTAGAAAGGATCGTAGAACATAAGGTAAAAGCCCATCATGTTGGGAAACGTAACTGTACCCTCCCAAAGGTAAACCAATGGTTTTTCTAAACGTGGTCCTTGGACAGCAGCCTCAGCACTCCCTGGAAACTTGTTAGAAGGCAAATTTGGGGTCTCCACCCTGCCAAGTCAGAAATGTTAAAGGTGGCACCCAAACATCTGGTTTTAACAAGCCCTTCTGTGATTTCATGCAAGCTAACATTTGCAAGCCAGTCGTATAAGGGAACCTTCAGCTTCATCAAATTTTAAGTCACTGGTTTTCTTCCCTTTAGCCCACCCTTTTGCCATACTTGTCTCTAACAAAAGGGAGAATTGTTTACATTTCTTAAAGCAGCGCTTCTTCAAGTATGGTCCACAGACCACTTGCATGAGAACCACTTATGGCAGTTTTTAAAGCTGTACGTTTCTGGGCCCATATCAGACTAAGGGGGTCAAATCTCTGGGGTTAGAGCTTCAACATCTACATTTTATAGGCTTCCTGGGTGGTCCTTTTGCTTACTGAAATTGTGACTCACTGCATTACAGTACGCACAACATTACTGGTAACAGAGCTATCTGGCAGCACACGGTGGAAAGAATGAGTTCTCCCCTGGCTTTTATGAGGTTTTTGTATGTAGCACTGACCGTAGGTGAAGCTCTACAGCACAGGTAACTCCTGACTTTGCTAGCATTGAGATCTCTGGGACCTGAATTTTACTGGGGAAGAAGCTGAGGTGCTGGTGTGGCCACTGAGACTGGAGGAAGCCCAGTTATTTCATAGTGGGCTTTGGACGATGATGAGCTGGTACAACACCATCTTTGTGTAGCAGGGGCAGCATGAGGAGAATGAGATGCATGGGCTCCCATTGCTGTTCAAGCAGAGTTTCTTTAGTTGTGAAGTTTTGGGTTAACAAAGGATACCAAGAAAGAAAGGAGAAAATGTGTCCTCTGCAGCCTCTTGTCTTTATCCTGGTTTCTAATAAAATGTGATTTTACTGTCTGGCTTCTTTAAAAATCTGTGCCCTTCTTCTCTTGATTCGTTTCAGTGGCTCATCATCTCTACCCTTATGCCTTATATCCTCCTCTCATTATAAGAACCTTGTTTTCTTCCTGTGGTCAGTCTCTCTCTCTCTCTCTCTTTCTCTCTCTCTTTCTCTTTCTCTCTCTCTCTCCCCCACTCTCTCTCTTGCTTTTCTGTTCACAAGTTAAATCAATCCATTTTTCTTTATTTTGTTCTATCCATCACACGCCAAGAACTGAGCTGCTTAGAATGGAATCTCATCTACATCCCCAGAGCTGTTTGTAATTCTGTGCCTTTGCAACAAGGTCTCTCCAGGTTATGTGAATTCTCCATTCTCTCAGGACTCTCCCCCTAACAAACAATATGCAGAGATAACTCAGAAGGTTCAAATAAGAAAACAAATCTAGGAGGATAACAATGGAAATGGAAATGTAAAGACTCCAAAAATTAGCTCCTCTATAAAAACAGAGAAGAACATGGCAGAAATGATCAGAATCAACTTTTTCAGAACCTGGGAATTTAAAAAACTTTGTTCAAGAAAACCAACCACATCTCTTTGAGGACAGTGAGTTGTATGACATTTTAATTTGCCCCATCCTATCCCCTGGTCTCCAGTTCAACAGTAGCCTTGAAAATTAATGGCCCATATTCCTGGCAAGGTTGGCAGCCACCAGAAAGAGTAGAGTGGAACTGAATCTCTTTCAAAGTCTCATATCCAGAAAAATAAAACCTGAGAAAAATTGTCACTAACAACCCTGCCTTATGAGAAATATTAAAGAAAATCCTTGAAGCTGAAGTTAACACACACACACACACACACACACACACACACACACACACTAGGTAATAACTTGTATCCACATGAGGAAATAAAGTGCACAATAAGAACAATTTAAAAGTACTGAGAGATGAATTTAAAAAATACCAAAACTTATGAAATGTAATGACACTGATGTGGAGGGAAATTTTTAACTATAAATGGCTGCATTTTAAAAGCCTAAGCTTTCACCTTAAAGAATTTGAAAACTCAAAAAGGAAGAAGGAACTAGTTCAAAGTAATCATAACAAAGGTAATAAGAAGTATTAATGCAGCGATAAATCGACTCAATATTGTTCTGGAGATGTTAGCCAGGGTAATTAGGCAAGAAAATGAACCGAAAACATCTACATTCAAAACTAATTAATAGTAGTGATGGTTGTATAGTCATATGAATATTCTAGAACCCAATGATTTATACACTTCAATGGTGAGTTCACGGTATGTGGATTATTTCTCAATTTTACAAAAAAGAGTTACAGGTTTTTATAACAGGTCAATTTGTTTGCTTGTTTAAAAAAGAAAGGACAACCTAAGTGCCTTAGACTAAGCACTTTTTCTTGAATTGCTTCCCTTATTTCTTCACGACATGATTTTACTGTTATGTGATTCCCTGGTTTCCATTCTATGTCTCTCTAGCTCATGCAGAGAAACATGAGGAATCAATTCCCTTGGGGAGCCCAGATTCCCATGCTATTAGTGAGGGGCCAAAATCTTCAGGAACATCCAAAACAGTGAGGAAAGGCAAAGAAAAGTCTTCTGAGAAAGAAAAGACAACCAAAGATAAGCAAGCGCCTCGCTTTGAACCTCAGGTAGGTGTGGTACTTTTTCTTACAGGACTCGCTTAATAAATAAATATACATTCATTGGCTCCCTACTTGCCTACCTCTCTTGAGGACAAGCTGTGAAAAAACAAGTCCGCCTCCCTGTTTTCAGTAGCCATCTAGGTGGCTTAGGGACATTCCTTGGGCACTGTCTGCAAGGAGCCTTTTCTAATTTAGTGTCAGAAAGCATTAATTTAACTTCTAATATGTAAGACGCTGTTTGGGGGATTCGCATTTCCAATGTTAATATCATACAGTTCTTACTCTCAAAAAAGATCACAGTCTAATGGAGGGGACTGAAAGTAAATAGTTTTAATGTTAGAGATTGAATGTGCAGCAGTAGAAATAATAGGCACCTACTCCAGCCTCTTCCTAGGGGAGCGGGGTCTTGAACTGAGTCAATGAGCAAGGGCACGCTGAGGCAAAATGCAACATAATCATCTGTTTGCTTGTTTGCTTGTTTTTAATTATTAAAGCATGACGTATGAGACTGGGGGGCCAAGGAGTACGCAAGTGTCAGATGGAGGAGAGCTTTTAAGCCTCATTAGAAGTTGGGACTCCATCTACATCCCAGGGATCCTGAATCCAAATTCCTTCCAGGCCAGTTAGATAATTATAATGATGAGGGGTGAAAAAGGAGATGTGGGTGACAAATTTGAGGAGTGCAAACACAGGCATAAAGCTATTGAAATTCAAGTTATTTGAAAATACTGAACTCGAAACAAAATACTTAAGAAGATGGTTACTTTCCATCACTTGTGGTCATTGCTTAAGCTAAGCACGACCGGGAGGTCAGGAGTTTTAAAAGTGTGTTGCCATGATCAGATTTACATTGCAGGGACGCTGGTGACTTTTAAGGGTATGAATGTAAAGAGGAAATCAACAGAGAAGGGGAAACCATTCAAAAAAGTACTACAGTAATCCAGGTAAAAGAGTATAAGCTGTACT